>JAYMTE010002648.1:0-10880 GCA_036897545.1 Pelargonium fulgidum
GGCTGACAAAACAACCTTTGTTAGGAAATGTGACTCGTGCCAAAGACATGCAACAAAGAATCACCAATCGACCCAAGCCCTCAAGTCTATGTTAAGTCCCTGCCCATTTGCACAATGAGAAATAGACATCTTGAGCCCATTTGCACGATCAACTCTAGGTCGCAAGTTTGCAATTATGTGCATAAATTATTTTACCAAGTGGGTGAAGGTGGAAGCAGTAACGCGATTTACATAAAAAAAAAGTCACAACTTTCCTATTCAATAACATATTATGCAGATTTGGCATACCCAAAGTTATCATCACGGACAACGGAGGTCAATTCATTGGTAAAAAGTTTATGGAATTTTGCAAGAAATATGGAATCAATTACAGAGCAGAGTTGTCAAACATCCTCAAACCAACGGGAAAACTGAGGTCAACAACAAAACAATACTAGATGGTCTAAAAAAAAAGGTGCGAAAAAGCAAAGGGCAATTGGTTTGATGAGCTACCTATATTGTTGTGGGCCTACAGGACAACGACAAGAACAACTACAGGAAAAATCTCGTTCAACCTAGCTTATGGAGTTGAAGCAGTGATACCAGTTGAAGTGCAAGAAAGAGTTCCAAGGGTCATGATGTATGACCTTGTTGAAAATGAAGCAAATATGCATACAGAACTGGACCTCCTAGAAGAAACAGGAATGAAGCAAAACTACAAGTAGCAGCATACCAGCAAAGAGTGCCTCGATACTAAAATTCTAAAGTAAAAGAGAGAGAGCATATTGTCTAGGAGATCTAGTTCTTAGGAAAGCAGAAGCATTTGGGAAGGAGCAAAATTTTGGAAAGCTTTTGCCTATATGGGAAGCACTGTATCAAATTATCGAAGTAGTGGTCACAGGGACGTACAGGTTGGAGGACTTAGATGGTAGACCCATACGGAGGACATGGAGCATCATCCACCTGAAGAAATATAATGAATGAGCTCTCATTGTAATAGACATTTCTTATAGTTTATATGTAATAAAAAAATCGGACAGCAACCTGAAACAGGATGCCACCTCCTACATAGAGGTGTAGCACTAATTACAATTTGCATAAATCTTTATGTCTTATTGAATTCGCAAGAAGTGTGTCCTGGAGCAAGTCTCACCAAGGAGCAAGTCTCCTATATAGCTAAAGAGCATGTCTCCATAAAAAAAGCCTGAAGGGCAAGGAGCAAGTCTTTATATAGCTAAGGAGCAGGTCTCCTTAAAAAGCCTAAGTGATAGAGAACAGGCTCCGAAAGAAGCAGATCTCTATAAAACAACCTAAAAGGCAAGGACCAAACCTCCAAAAGAGCAGGTCTTTATGAGCCAAGGAACAAGTCTCTATAAAAGGCGCAAATGCTAAGGAGCATGCTTGCCAAAGAGTAAGCCTCCATACAAACAACTTGTCATCAAGGTAAGCAAAGACGATAGCAAAATAAGCATAACATAACGATATTACAAATACAACCTGGACACATGTTTCCATTACAAAAACATCATAAAAAGCAAACATCATAAAAAGGGACTAGTCATTTCATCCTTCTGTTGTGTCATCATCCTCGTCCTGCTCTTTTAGGGTAGGAGTTGTGGGAGTCATGTAGTCCACATGAGGCAGCGCTTGGTACTCATCAAATGTTAAATTGGAGGCAAATACTTGGTTGATATCACTATAGTGTATGGTTGCTCGCTTACAGTGATCAAATACTGTATAGTATGAACTATTGTTCATACTAACCATCCAATCTTGCCCAGTGGGTATGTCAAGCCAAGGCATAAACTGGTTGCTTTGTCCATCCACAATTCCCTACAGACGAGCAAGCTCAGCAACATCTCTTTCCGAAGCAGCTAAGTGAGTAGCCAACAGAACTTCCACCTCAGTTGTGCACTTCTGAGACTGCTCGACCCCTAAGCAAACCTTGCTCCTGGTTAAACTTGGTCTGGGCCCTGAGGAGAGCCTCTTGGCTGCGTTGTGAAGCTTGGTCAGCTCGACGGGCTCGAGTGTGCAGCTCTCTTATAGAAAGAGAAGCTTGTACACACAAAGGACGCGTGGATACAAAATATAACAATGACACATAATAATTAAATAGAGACACTACCTGCATAGCATGCATAACAACCATATCCCCAACTCGTTCAGTGGAAGCAAAATCAAGGATTTTATGATCGTACGGAGGATACATACCCTTGTAACTTGTTGAGATGTTAAGATGTAAGGCAACATCTAAGTGACATAATGCACTTTTTTTGGCTTGGAAGTCTATGCTCAGGTTTACCATTTCATCATTGGGGAGAGACACAGACTCACTCACACCAGCCCAGTTACTTGGATAAAAAAACTGCTTATGAGGATTTGTGGTTTGTGATTGGATAGCCGTGGGTGGAGCAACTTGAGAGGGACGACGTCGCTTGGATGATTCAGAGTCAGGGCCCTTGGTTTTACTCCCTTGACCAGCCACCGGAGTAGAATGTGAACTCTCTTCACCAGTCTGAGACCCAAGTTGCTGGGCGCGCTGAAGAAGAAAGTTTGGGTCCATACCTGAACATGCATATCAAACAGCATTATTATAAAAATGTTGGTTACCATAAGAACTAAGTGTGTTAACAGACACAAAATAGAATATGAACCACTACCTGAACAAGATATCCTAAGAGACAGAGTCTTAGCCAGCTGTCGCCCATGGTAAGACCCTAAATTGCAAAATTGGAAAACTAACTCACATAAAGAGGGATTAGCCTCTTTCGAGGGCATAGCCGGTTGGCAGGGTGAACAGACCATGAAGATCTGAATCCCCATTCAAGGGGACAATAAGCAAAAAAGAAATTCCTTTTCCACTCAGGGTGAGCAACAAGAAGAGGAGGTATAAGAGGAGTGGGAGAGATGGCATGAAAGTAATATCATCCTGTCCCATCATTGTAAAGAGCTATTTGATACAGACCCCTAAACAACATAATTCTAGGCTCAATTCCTCGTTGTTGACAAATAGAGATGTCTCTACTCTAGAAGCAAAAATAGTGTAACACGAAATTCCCTCACAAGATGAGGAAGAGGGAGAACCAAACCAAGACATGAATAGCTAAACAAAGAGTAAAAAGAAAATGAGTACATACACTTATTAAGGATAGTAAATGAGAGGATGGATAGTCAAATATATGCACAAAGACACCAAAAGAATGGTAAGCACACAAGCAAGTATACATGGTACAAGATGAAGGGGCACAACATGCAGCAAAGCACAAAGCTGCTCAAGTGTTATGGGGGATATATAAGATCATAGATTTCCTAAATTTCTCATTATTAAAAATATTTGGTCAAATGCAGCAGGCAGCATATAGAAAATTTTTGGAATTTTTTAGCAAAAAAAAAAATCCAAAAAATTTAGAAACCAACATGCAACATACAACATGCAGCCTCCAAGAAATATTTTTGGATTTTTTATCAACTTTCCCAAATTTTTCGAAAAAAAATCCAAAAAATCCAAAAAAAAAAAAATCATAAACCAACATGCAACATGCAGCATGCAAGAAATTTTTTTTGGATTTCCTTGAATTTTCCAAAAAAAAAAACAAAAAATTCATAAACCAACATGCAACCTGCAAGAAAAATTTTTGGATTTTTTTATCAATTTTCCTAAATTTTTCAAAAAAAAAAAATTCCAAAAAATTCATAAACCAACATGCAGCATAGAAGAAATTTTTTTGGATTCTTTTTATCAAATTTTCTGTCTTTTCAAAAATGAATTCCAAAAATTCCAAAAAAAAAAAAAAAAAATTAGAAGCCAACGTGCAACTCGTAGCCTGCAGAAATTTTTTTGGATTTTTTATCAATTTTTTTGAATTTTCCGAAAAAAAATCTAAAAAATTCATAAACCAACATGAAACATACAACATGCAGCCTATAAGGATTTTTTTTGAATTTTTTATCAATTTTTTGAATTTTTCGAAAAAAATTGCAAAACAAGTTGCAGAAGAGGAAAGCTGCCGATAAACAATGTACAAGAGGCAAGAAAGAGAATGTAAAGATGAAGAAAAAATTTGAAGAATAGCAAGTGCAGAAAGAGTAACTGCAAAAATCGAAGAAAGAAAAAAATGAAAAGAAAAGAAAGGAAGAAGAACTTACAGAAAGCTTAAAAGTTGGAAAGTAAGTTGAAGGTGTGAGCACAATGAAGAAGAAGAGCTCCAATTTATAAAAAAAAGTATGGTATATACTGCCACCCAAACACAGCTTACGGTGCAAAGATGCAATGTATGTGTCAGTGGGTAAAAAATTTTGTTTACTGACACATGTTAACAATATTATTACTTTGTAATCCTCTTAATACGAAAGAGCACAGTAGAGTAGGGGAGAGTTTTGTGAGTCCTATATATTATAAGTTGGTCATAATGGTTATGGGCTTAATATGTTGTAAGTTGGTCATAATTGTGATGGGCCTTGTATATAGTAAGTTGGTCAAAGTGGGTTCTACAAGTAAGGAGAAACCCAAGCGAAATTTCAATTCTATTAGAATTAGTATAGAGCAAATTACATGTATAAATACACATTAGATCAAAGAACAAGGTACCCTTTCATTAGCACAAAATATTGTTTACACAACTCTATTCTCTTTGTTCACTATCTGACTTGGGCCAGATGTTGTCTGAGAGCTGCTGGTTGGAAGGTCACGCGAGTCCAGTGTCCTTGCTCCACTGATTTTTTGTAGCAACAGTAAAGGTTTGGTCTCGATCCTTGGGGTGATGGAATCGTTCTTGTTTTCTCGAGCCTTTGTCACGATCCTTTTTTCTCTGAATCATCATATCCATTTTCTATGGATCCTCCAATTTAGCAGACAAAGTAGCGTGTCAAATTATCACATTTGAGGTGATGAGATGATACTTTTGTACTTGAGCATCCTATGTGTGCAATATTCACTTGCATAGCGATGGCTTTGCACGATGCTTGTGTGTTAATCAAGCATAACTCGTCCGTTTCATCGAGTTTGATCCGATCTTTGATTAAGGTTGACCTGACCTTTATTTAAGATCGACGATATATTTGACTCGGATTTGTTGTCTTGACTTGAACTGTTGCGTGTTGCTTCTTCATTAGTCTACTTGTTTATAATTTTTGAAGTATCATTGCAACTTCTCCAATGATCTCAACTCCTACAGGGTTAAGAAACCTACATATAGAGTTTCCTCTAATTCTAATGTAAGTACTAAGATGAAAGAGCTTTGACTCACATTGTCATAAAGCCTCGTCTTACTAGATGACAGCCAGGAGTTCATCCCTAAATTTTCTACTGTCATCCATTAAAAGCATAGAGAGAAAACCAGCAGAGAGGGCTTTGACTTGGGATAAACTCTATAGCTGGACTAGATTTTCTTAGAAAGACGTTACCAAACACATTCTTGTTTCAAAGAAAGAATAGTGTAGAGCTTTCCAATCTTACGTTAAATTCAAAACAAGTGAACTGAAATCCTTAATAGGAAAAAAGCTTAGGAGCAGAAGGAAAAAGAATGGGACATTCATCAAACACCTATGTCAGGTCAAATGCTTAGTAGAGGAGACCGGAAAAACTTGCACTCATAAGAGGGAATATGATTCTTATGCCCTAAAACATGAGGCACACTAGAATGATGAATCACCACTTCAGAACTATCAACTGTAATAGTTGGGGCAAAGCTTCACTCCTTTTGACTTAAATAGCCAATAATTACCTCAAAACCTAACTTCATTCCAATATCAACTTGGATGCAAAGCTGAGCATAACTATTTACATAACATAACCCAGTCGAGGCAGTTGTGCTCAAATCGCAGTACAATCGCCAAAATGCTTAGGCGAGACACTGAAGTTTGGCCCTCACAATCTGACATGAATAAAATAGGAGCCCGAGAACCCAGGCCCCCGGTGATTGACACGGAGAAATTCATTCTCCTCTCCAAAATGAATAGTGAAAAAACCATCCCAATATAAATAAGTTCCAAAGAACACTGAACTTTCCACATTTCAAGAAGCTTTATCTTAAGATCTGACAAGTCTAGAAACCTTGTAGGAATTCTGATAATAACCGCCTTATCCCACTTCAATCTGGCCGCAGATAGCAGAATCTGGTCGAGGGAGACGCTGAAAGAATAAGAAATAATCTCCATCCAGTGAGACTTCACACAATGCCCAAGTCGCCATTTTGTAAAAGCTCACTATCCAGTTCAACAAGTGAAAGTAAAAGAAATAGCAAACTTATAATTCACTTAATTATTTTGGTTTTAAAATCCTAGTACAGAAAAGAAAAATAATAACAAAGTACTATACAACATTGGGTGATGTTATGTCATCCAATGCAATAACAACTACTTGTACAGTAATGGTGAAAAGAGTAGTAATATCTCTTCTCTACTACTGCAGCTGCTGCTGGAGGTTGAATAACTTGAGTACTCTCCTCTGTCACCTCTCTTCTGACTCTGCAACAACAAATTCACATACTATCACATAATACACAAAATTATGACATTATTGATGTTTAGTTACAGATATAAAATACCACGTATGGCTTCCATGTCATCTTTCTTGTAGACTCCAAGGGGTGAACCATGAACAGATAGTAACATTTTACACTTCTTGGGCAGCCTTAGAGTTTTAGGTGTCATCCCGATAGACATTCTTTGACTACTGACCTGCAATCACATTCAGAGCTACAACTTCATTTCGACAATCAATTTTACAGATAAATGAAGAAATAAGTTAACAACGGTTTTAACAATGTGGTCCCTAATTAAAAAGAAGTAAACATACAAATTACAAAACACTACTTGAGAATTTACAAACATCGGGAGTTTGGAGACCGTCTTGCGCCCCTAGCATTTGAGTATCAAATGATTCTTCCAAAACCTATAAGCATAAGTTTTAAAATTGAATATTAGAAACAAGACATATCTCCTTTAAGTACTATGGAGTGTCAGAATGGTATTTATACACAACATGATGCACAATGTAATTAACCACACAACATGACATTCAAAAGAAACTTAAAAAAAAAAAAAGACGGAAACAAATGAACAACGAAGCAGTGCACTCTGTTACTTCAAAAAGAAAAAAAGCACATACAAAGTCCTTAACTTGCAAACAGCTAACATCTTGGAGGTTTGTTTTCACTGCCAAGAAACCAGCAACTCATATGAGATACTATTAGTTCAACAAATCAAATTCCAGTTTAGTAATTATAACAAATAAAAGAAGAAAAAAAATTTATTGAACCTATTTTATTTGATAATTCATAGCCAGCAAAAGATGGAATTGCTGCCGAGTAGTCAGAATAAGCTATGGACATATGATGTAGAAGAGAAGCATGTATGTCTCCTCCGTTAGCATAGTCCTTCGATAAATTACCATCTTGATTGTTCCATTGCATTTTATATTGTCCATTAGTTTCATTTCTCCCTATTGACAAGTTTGGAAGGTTTTCATTGAAAAACAGCAATGCAGGGATTTGCAGCTGTTCCTTTTTTAAAATATGAATGGAGAAGACGTAAACCAGTTAGTAAATGTTCAATCTCCACATCTCGAACAGCCCTAATTGCAGAAACTGTCGTTCAACTATTGGAAAAAATAAACAAATCAAGTTACTAAAACTGAGAATGACTTAGCAAAGATACATTCATAAAATTATAAATAAATAAAAAACAAATTATAGATTGTGGAAAGAATATTCGTCAATATTTGATGAAGTTCAGATGGAATATTAACTCTAGCAACATGCTGACTGAAACGAGAAGTTGGATAATAGCTTTTCTATAATAAAAAATAATAATAATTGGAAAAGGCATTAGTCTGCATTTGTTTACATCTGACAATAGCCCCCCAGTTACAAAATCCAAACATGGTCTATAATAGGCTAAACTTACACGCATACGCGCACACACACACAAATCCACTAATACACAGGTTGGGTCTTATCCACATTTATCATCTAGTTAAAATCTAGGAACATATCTCAAGTTTTCCCTAATTGCCAAACAATGGCTAAAATGGACTACTGATTCACAGCTTGTACAGACTAAAAGCTGATATGGATTTCTCAGTACATAACTAAGAGATTTGAACAATACACCCAAAGTCCCAAACCATCTGTAATTATGCATCCAGCAGTACCAACATTCTAACACCAAAGAATTGAGAACTAGGGTCTCTGGACTAACAGACTTAGTTTCTGTAAACACTCTTCAAACTTCTACATAGTGATAAAGTTATTAGTTAGTAGGAGTGTGCATGGGCGGGTTCCCGCCCATTCACCTAGAATTTGGGCCCAACCCGCTAAGAGCGGAATGTCAAAATACAAACCGCCCATAGCCTTTATATAATAACAAACCGCCAATTTTGAGAGTGCGGGTTACGGGCGGGTTCACGGGTTCGCGGATAACCGCCATATATAATGAGCTTTTGACCGTTCTTCATTTATTTTAATTTTTTTAAATCAGCCTATCTTTATTTGATTTTGATTTTTTTTATTTTATTACCAACTACAATCATTATATTACAAAGAGTATCATTGATTCATGACAGTGAACACTTTTAAAGTTTCGTCTTCTTCACGATCTCAACTTACAAAACGAGCATATCTAATAAAAATGAAAAGAAAATGAGCATATGTAATGAAAATAAACTAAACTTATATTACGACAGATTTCATATGTAAAATACTAAAATTAAAGAAAAGAAACGAGAAATAATAAGATCTAGTATAGAACAGAGATTTAAATACTCAGATCTAGTAGAAAGAAATTAAATTGTACAAGCAAATCTAAATAATTTCATAAACATGATATCATCTGCTCAAATTTCATATAAAATCTACTTGAAACAAAAAGAACATAGATATTAGGGGTGGGATAAACAACTCAGAAAAACAGAAACTCAACTCATTAGTGCTTGAAACAAAAAAAATAGAGAAATTGTTATCTCATAAATGATTGCAAGAAAGATGGAGTTCTTAATTAATTGAGACTCTTAGGTCTCAACTTCAAACTTGAGAGAGAGAGAAAAGTCTGAGATGAAAAGAATGGAGAGAGAAAAGAAGATCAGAGAGAGAAGAAAAAAGGGGAGAGAGAGAGAAGATAGGTCTGATGAGTGGCATCACTTGGTGGGTAGAGAATATTTATAGACAATTAAGAGTGCTATGGTTTTAAACGGGCGGGCGGGTTGAACCCGCGGATTGATTTATTGAAACCGTGGGCCGCCCAAAGCCCAGCGGTTTGGGGTCATTGTGGGCCGCCTATGTGTGCGGATCATGTGGGTAGGTTCATGAACGGGCATGTTACGGGTTAAAAGAGCGGGTTCGCGGATTGCGGGTCAAATCTGCACAGCCCTAGGTAGAAACTCTGTACCTCTTTTCCTAGAAATCCATTATGAAATCAATACAGTATTTTAAAAAGCATATACCTTAGTAAAATTATCAGTAGCCCACCTTTATCAGAATATTTCCGTATCTTGTTCTTTCGTTCCATTTTATTTAACAAGTTTGCTTGTTCTTGTAGCTTTGTTGTTCTTGTAATAGACATAGAACCCATAGATAATATGGATGAGATTCAGGTAATAGATTTAGACGGACACTTCGTACCACAAACTCAGTGGTGCGGATATTAATTTTAATCGACATGTCAAACTTTATTTTATCTTAAATGAGAATGCGGCATTCATTAATTAGGTTTAAACATAATTTACATTGTTGCACTAGTACTTTATAGTTTCCTTCCTACCCATTACTGCTAGATCGTGACCTAACCCCATTGCATCTTTTGATCGGCTAAAGCCTGTTTACATAAATAAAATAAAAAAGAAGGAAAAATGTCTTGATTAGTCTCTGAACAATCAAGTTCGTACTCGTACCAATTTAATACATAAATTATACAAACAAGTCAGTTTAGTTTGAACGTGTAAAAAATCGAGTCATTTAAGGACATTCCGTTAAACTTGTTAACGAAACCATTAAAATTATAATAAAAAATATTTTGTAATACTAAATTGATGACTTGGAAATGATTAATATTAGGAAAAATGTTCAAATTAGCCCATGAACAATCTAGTTTATGTCATTTTAGTCTCCCAACTATCAAATGTGTCAATTTAAAATATTTTTTTTATTGTAGTTTTAACGGTTCCGTTAACAAATTTGACTAAATGTCTTTAAATGACTCGATTTTTTAAAACGTTTGGACTAAACTGGCTCATTTGCATAACATAGGTACTAAATTGACGTTTGATAGTTGAATGACTAAAATGACACGAACTAGATAGTTCAAGTACTAATTTGGATTTTCTTTTTTAAAAAAAGGGTAGCAAACAAAAATCTAATATATGCTATAATGTCTAAGACCTGCGAGTGCTCCTCCTCCAGTTCCTTGATCCATCTGAAAAGAAGACTTGAGTCAATGAAGAAAACAGAAGGATAGATCCGAAAACTAATACATAAAAGAAGGTTGCAAATAAAGCTATTAAATAAATTTAGTTGAGTCTCAACTATTAAGTCTTTGGTTCTGAATTTACTGATATAGTCTTCGTCTTCAACCTCTGAAACTTCAGCTTGAGACTCGACCAGAGATCACTGCAGCAATCACACCGGAGACAATAACAGACTCTAACAAACCCAGTGACAGCTGTCCGACCGTGTCACTTCACTACCCGCCTAGTTGCCAGCTGTCCATTCCTGTCACATCAATAACTAACTCGGACACCAGCTGGACGGGGGGATGTGGACCAAAGTCAAAATTTTTGAAGACCTTTACTTGCTGCCCAAGTCATGAAACTGGACAAGAGGAGAGGGAAATAATCCGTATAAATACCAGACAAATAGAATGTACAAGGGTTGGAAAATTTAGACTCTAATTGTAGGCTTTTGTAGGAT
>JAYMTE010002649.1:0-10880 GCA_036897545.1 Pelargonium fulgidum
AGGTGAACAATGTTGTTTTGTGTTTTTTGCCTATGTTTCATATATTTGGGTTTGCGGTGGTGGTGTATGCGATGCTCCGGCGAGGCAACGCCGTGGTGACAATGGCCAAATTTGAGCTGGAAAGGTTTCTGAGGATTGTGGAGAAGCTTAAGGTGACTCATTTGTATGTTGTTCCACCTGTAATGATTGCTCTGGCCAAGCAGAGTGTGGTGAAGAATTATGACCTCTCGTCGCTGAAGCTGTTGGTCTCCGGCGCTGCTCCTCTTGGGAAAGATCTGATGGACGAGTGTGCGAATAATTTGCCCCAAGCTAAAATCATTCAGGTACTTTTTGAGCTACAAATTGTGAATTTTGTGTCATTATGGTGTACATTATAAATTGATTAACTTGATAATGTTTATTATGTGTCTAAAAGAGATCTTTTTTTTTTTTTTATTGCATTGATTGTGTGGAGAGTGTTGTATATATTGATCAAAACTTTGATAATGTTGTCAAATGATTCTATTAGAGTCCATATTGTGCCAAGTCAGTTCCCAATTTGATTTTTGTTTTAATGTGATTGCTTAATTCAAATTGGAATTGTACGGTGCTGTCTAAATTGGTGATGAATTTGGAAAGAAATGTATAGTAAAGGGAACATTTCAGATCAAAAGTGTTTCATAGTTTTTAATTAAGTAAATAATAGGAAATGACACATCACTTGATCACCGACTCACCATGATGGAAGGGGGCAATTTGGAACAAAGTTAGATACTAAGGGGACTAAATTAGAACAAAAATCAAATTAGGTATCTATTTGGCACAATCATTTTTTAACACACTCGTAGGACAAATGCAACCTTCTACTTTCATAGAATGATGATTGATGTAATAATCTGTACAGCTAATGGTACCACCACCTAGCTTCCCCAAATGAGCAAGCTTCAAGGTTATGAGTTTTCCATGTTGTCTTTTCCATCTCCAGTTGAATAGATATTGTCCCCCTCGTATATTTTGGAAGCTTTATTATTTATTAGAATACTAGAGATGGAGTACTAGTCATGTAGAGTCTGAAAGAAAATATACTAAATACTGCAGCGTGCAGACTCTTGTTTTATGTTTCTTGATAAATCACCATGATGTTACTTCTTTAGAATAGTTGACAGAAAGCTTAATTGTAATTTGACGCGCACATTGTATCTGGCAGGGATATGGTATGACAGAGACAGCAGGAGGTGCATCAAGGATGGTTGATGCAGAAGAGTGTGAGCGTCATGGTTCAGTTGGTCGTCTTACGGATAGTATGGAAGCGAAGATTGTTGATCCGGCAACTGGGGAAGCCTTACCTCCAGGTCAAACCGGGGAGTTGTGGCTGCGAGGACCTACGGTCATGAAAGGTCATCTACATTACTATACTAGAGATACTGATTATACCTTGACACACAAGTAACTACATGCTTATATATATTTGTGTGTATATATGTATTGCAGGTTATGTAGGAGATGACAAGGCAACTGCTGAGACCTTGGATCCAGAGGGTTGGTTAAAAACTGGAGATATTTGTTATATTGATTCGGAGGGATTCTTGTACATCGTAGATCGGTTAAAGGAGTTAATCAAGTACAAGGCGTATCAGGTCACAAAACACAAGTCTTCCAATTAGCAATTGTATATACCATACTATATGCACGTCATCTCATGAGTGATTCAAATTACAGGTTCCCCCAGCCGAGTTGGAACATATATTGCACTCAATTCCTGAAATTGAAGATGTTGCAGTCATACCGTACGTGTTACTATAAGTCATTAACGTTAATTCGGGATAATCTCTTATACATCTTGTCAAATACATATTTTTGTGGAACCAGGTATCCTGATGAAGAAGCAGGGCAAATTCCCATGGCCTATGTGGTGAGAAAATCTGGAAGCTATATCACCGAGGCTCAAATCATGGAGTTCACTGCAAAACAGGCATGTTTATTCTTATTGTACATACTAAATCAATCTGATTGCACATAATAAACCAATTTTGCGCATTTTTTCTTACAGGTTGCACCATATAAGAAGATACGTCGGGTAGCTTTTATCAATTCTATTCCAAAGAACCCTGCCGGAAAGATCTTGAGAAGGGAGCTGGTGAACCATGCTCTCTCTCGCGGCGGAGCCAAATTGTGATTTAATTACTTGTACCATTGTTCAGTTGAAGGGATTTTCATGGACACTTTTGTTTCTTGACAATTGCTCTACAAAGTTTGTGTAACATGTGTATTCCTTTTTTTCAAGGGAATTGTTAGAAATCTTTATACTTGTGTATGTATCTGTAATCATAAATGAAGTCTAGATTTAATGTCAGGAGATTTGGAGCACTTGCAACAAGAAATAAAAATATGCTGTGTTCAGTTGTTCTTCAAAGTGAATTTGTGGATATTTTGAGAGAGACATGGGCAAAATTGTAATAGTAACAAGTTTAGAACTGGACATGATATTTGACTTCATAGCACAACATAATCATATTTGAAACCAACTCTATCCATCTTCATAGCACAACATAATCATATTTGAAACCAACTCTATCCATCTCCTGCACTGGAGTTGATACTCAAATGCAGATTCTCCAAACCCCTCATCTCTTCACCTTCCCTAAAAACCTCACCCCTAAACCTCACATCCACACCCACCACCTCCCATGGCGTCCCCTCTTCCCCACCACCATAATCTCCACCACCACAATGTGCTACAGCTAACACGAGGTCCCGGTCGACTAAGACCCGCTCTAGAAATATCGCCCCAAAGACCCCGAAACCGAAGAAGAATTCCGAAGGACCAACTGGATCGATTACGGCTGGGCTCCCTGGGACGAAGTCCTCTCCTACGAAGCCGACTTCGCTCGCAAATCCCTCGAAGAAGGATATGAAGTGCCGCTCAAAAACCCTGAAGCTATCGAAGCTTTCAAAATGTTGAGCCCTAAATACAGGAAGCAGAAGATGGAAGAGATGGGGCTGACCGAGGATGAGTTTTACAGGAAGCAATTTGAGATTAAGGGGGAGAAACCGGAGCCCCTGAGTACTTCGTGGATGGGGCCTCTGGTGTTGCAGCTGATTCCTCCGAGGGATTGGCCGCCGAGAGGCTGGGAAGTGGACCGGGAGGAGCTGGAGTTCATTCGGGGAGCTCATAAGCTCCAGGCAAATAGGGTGGATATAGAGAATGTGGAGAGCCGTGTGAATACGGATACTAGTGACATGAATTTGGAAAGATATAAGATGTTTCTCAAGCAGTACAAGGTGTGGGTTGCGGCGAACAAGGATCGATTGGAGAAGGAGTCTTATGAGGTTTAAGAGAAAAACTCCTCATTTCTTGTTCTCACTGTGCATATAGTTATAAAGTACATAATGATCTGTTTGTGTGCTTCATCAATTGATGTTATTGATCTGTTATTTTAATAGTTTCTTTAAAAGGCATGGTAGATAAATGAAGAATTTATGATAAACTAACTATGATTTAGTTGAGCTGTTTGTAGTTTCATTTTGGGAAAAGATTGTAATTCAGCAGAAATGTTATAATTTATAAACACATTGGTTGTGTGGCTTTGAAACCAGGCAGAGATGTGCTTATAAAAGGACAAGTTTCCTGTTTTATAAATATTCTTAGAATTCGCTTTAAATTGGATGAAAGTTCTTAAATTCTATGTTTGCTCTGTATTGAATCTAGAAAGTTTGAATGAACTGATCTGAGGGTTATGAGATATATGTTCACTCATGTTATTTGGAAGGATGTTTTTCACATGCTGGATTAGCCCATCCAGGAGTTTAACTTGGGAATCTTTTCTTTTATATTGACGCAGCTAGACCAAGATTATTATCCTGGCAGGAGGAAACGTGGCAAGGATTATAAGGAGGGGATGGTAGGATTGATTGAAACTTGATTATTCAGTCTAAGCTTTTACAAATTTGAACATATGGATGTTGACGGTGATTTTTATTTCCTGTGCAGTATGAGCTTCCATTTTATTATCCGGGACAAGTAAGTTCTTAAATTAATTATTATCAAAGATTTTATTGTTTGCTCACTAATTTTTTTTCTTAGATATCGTTCGAGAACCATTTTTTTGGTAAGGGAAAGGTTTGAAAAAAAAAAGTCAAAGTAAGATTTTCAAGTTGTGTAATTTTCCTATACAAATGGAAATCCGAAATCCAATGTACTTTCCTTTAGGGGAGAAAAAGTCACTAGAGTCTTGTGTCCTTCATTTAGTTGATACTACATAGTACATACACAAACCAAATCTAGTTGATACAAAAAGATTAGATGATCATCACTAATGTATATGTTTTGCCATTCAAACAACATGACTAATGGTTTCTTTATTCTCTAAATCTGTATCTCTTGTGTATGTGTGTGCGTGTTTTTTATCTTTAACTCTAGCAACCAGTAGTTGTCAGAGTAAGGTTCATACGAAGCCTGTTTCTCTTAATGTTACATGTATTGCATGCATGTGTACTGTGGTGCTGAAGATATTTGTCAATAAAACAGTACAATATGAAAGTATATGTTTCTAGTTCCAATTTAAAAACAATCTGCGTGATGTTATACAAGAAGCTTCATCCTAAGAAACTGCTTGTGCAGATTTGTGAAGGGACTGTCACTCTTTTAAACCTTTATCAAGGAGCATTTGTTGATATTGGAGGAGTATATGATGGGTAATCATCATTCTCTTCATGGCTTAAAGTTTCATTTATTTTGAGGGCATTAATATTGTATGATTGTCATAGTATTAAATTGTCTATTTCTGACTTATTTGTCAAACTCTGTGATTACATCCCCTTTTAAGTGCTTTGTTTGATGCTATTGTTGAGTATGTATGTGTCTAATGCATTCAGATTTGTATCTTTATTTTATTTTTCTTCTTTTGTTTCTGGTTGCTGAGGATTGCAAAACCATCTTTGGAGTATGATTTCCACATCTTGACTTAACAATCCTTTGTCAAAATGAAGCAGAATTATGTATGAAGTTGAGAGTTTGCTCAATGGCATGTTGGCTATCATATATGAAGCTTTAGAAATCCTGTCATAACTGTTGAAGTGAGTGAAATAAGTCCCACATTGGAAAAACATGAAAGAAATAAGCTACATACAATAGTGCAATTGAAAGTGTGAAACTATACTAATAAAGTTGACCTTTTAGTAGTGGAATTTCAAGCCATTATATGTAGCCCATTATTCAAAATTAACATAAAGGATAATTGCAAATGTTGAGTGTTTGTAATCTACTTAATAACATATGTTGCATTTTCTTAGAAATTTAAGTTGAACCATCAATCTAGAGGATAACCCAAGTATTCTTTGCGAAAAGTTGCAATGTGATGGTTGTTTTCTTAGCTCGTAATCGATGGAAGTAAGGTAATTTCTTTGATTAGATGATAACGACAATTATGACATTTTAGTTGTTGAGTTGAATATCTTCTTGACAGTCCATAATTTTTTACACCTACAGATTTTTATATGTAAATATGTCTGATAAAATCCATGACTTGCTTGTCCTATATTAATTTGATGATTATTTGTTTATTTTTGTTAATCCGAATGTATCTGTGGAAGGTTTATTCCTGTCAGATAATCGAATAACTATTTCCAGCATGGTTGGTATATTCATACGTCTTAATGTGTTTCAGGTGGGTCCCTATAAAAGGTAACGATTGGTATTGGATTCGCCATCACATAAAAGTTGGTATGAGTGTCATTGTTGAGATTCTGGTGAGTGTCACTTCCCTGGGTTTTTAGAACTTTCTTTTTTCTGGTCACAGCTTCACTTGAAATTGTTTTGAATTTTTTGTGAAGGCGTCTTTGCAATTGTTTTGGCAATTAAAATTTGATGTATGGTCCACAAACCGGAAAAGGTCTATTTTGACATGTGACGACACAGTAAATTAAGTATAAGAATAAGGAACAAAAGCTCAGTAAAAAATTATTTGTTAGAGTGACATCCTAGAACTATATCCAGGTCTTTGTGCTTAGTTCATAGGTGAACATTCACACGTTCTTACTAGTTACTAACCTACTAATGTTTTCCCTACTAATATTCCAAATTCTCAACAGTCTGTTTCTTTTGTGTTAGATTGCATAATTGGTTTAATATTTTTTGCAGGCAAAGCGTGATCCATATCGATATCGATTTCCTATTGAAATGCGTTTTGTCCATCCTAATATAGATCACATGATGTATGTATTGTGTATTTTGCCTCTTTCGTGTCTACTTTTAGTACTATACCAGTTCCATTAGGAATTTAAGGCATTGTTCCATTTTTCACTCTTTATCTGCTTTCACCGGGTCTGACATTTATATTCATAATCACAGCTTTAACAGATTTGACTTTCCACCAATATTTCACCGTGATGAGGATTCTTCGCCAGATGAAATACTGGTTTGTGCCCTCAAAAATGAAACTTTTTGGGCTTCATCCTCTTTCAGTATGTATTTAAAAATTTCTGACTTGCTCATGCTTTTTATTGTAGCGTGATGGTAGAAGACCACTTACTCCTAGAAAACGGTTAGAAACAAAACCAGAAGACGAGCCTTTGTTGATGGATCACCCTTATGTTGATAAGGTATGTTTGTCTCACTGAATTCTTTTCTGAAAGTAAGCATTTTAAAAAGTTGAATCAAGAAGTGCCCTTTATTTGGTGTGGCCCGTTTATATGTGTTTAGACTAATGTCTTATTAAAAATCTTTTACGATGCTGCTAGAATTGTTTCACATTTGAATATATCATTTCAATACATTATATAGTTCAGATCACTCATTCATATAATCTCTAACTTGATCTTCTGCTTGTTCTTTTCCATCTTATTGTTAAATGACATCTGATCTTTTGTAAACCCACTCTCTTTAGTGAATATGATAAGCTCTATCAATTTCTCTCTTCTGCAGATTTGGCAGATACATAATGCTGAGCAGATGATCATAGACGATTTTGAGTTAAACCCTGAGAAATATAAAGGCCAGAAATTGTCAGAGTTGACTGATGATAGTGATTTTGATGAAGAAAACAACATTGAATTTACTACAGCTCCTCATGAAGATACCACAATTCCAAAAATGATTGTGGTGAGAATATTTAATGTGACATTGCTTCAACTTGTATGCTTTCCAATTGATGCTTTTTATAATTTTGGCAGAAAACAAGCATTAAAGAACTTGACTTGGAAGCTGCCCTTGCTGAGCGTAAGGTAAACTACTTCCCTAATTGCAGACAAATCATTTAGGTGGCTGTGCTTGAGCTTTGTAACAATTTTCCTCTCTAAATAACTATCTTGATTTTGCTGTACCTTTGTTCTACATTCAGGACTGTCATTCACAACCATGTAGAACAAAACTTAATTTTAGCTTGCCTGTTGTTTGAGTGAGTTCTGAAATTAGGTACCATTCGAATTCAAAATTTGATTCATGAATGAGAATCGAGAATAGAATGAGAATATGATTCTCAGTCACCATGTTTGGATTAGGCCTTTTTGGTCATGAGAAAGGTGTTGGAAGGGGAATCTCATTCTTGATTCCCATTCCCGTTCCAAATTTCTTACTCCAAACGCTACCTTAGATATGAAGGATTCTAAAAGTCAAGCAAATCAATTCACATTTGTTCGTTTCTTTCATAGTCCTTGTCTAGTATGTAGGAAACTATCCATTCCTAATTAATCCTGTGATCATAGCTAGTTTAATGGATTGAGTAAGTTGGAGTGAAGGGATGAGTACGTGTATTTCTCTGAATGAATGGATAGCAAGCAATGTCTGTTTTCTCATCTACGGCACATGACATATTGTTCGCTTTAGTCAGCTCGATTCTAAGCTGAGATTTGAACTTTTAATCTGGACATGTTTGGGGTTACAAGAGTTGTCCATTCTGCATTTTGTTTGATTTATGGGCTGAAAGAGTTGTGTATCCATCTGAGCTAATTGTGTATATTGGTTCTTATGCATTTCTCTATTCCCTTTGTCCATCTACAGTAGACAAGTTTGTAATAATATCATATGGTGTTGTTATAGTTACGTTTTTCATAATAACCAATATTTGTCCTCTTAGTCTTAAGTAGTTTTGTCACAAGTTTGGTTTTCTTTGACTACTAAAAAATGATTGGAGGACTTTGTCTTATATGTTAGTTTACATTTAACCCCTTTTGTATATTTCTTATCACAGCTTCATATCAAATTAAGAGAGGAAGCAATAGAGAGAGGAGAAAAATATGAAATTGGTAAGCTGAGGCGAAACCATGAGATGGATGAGTACGACATAATGCATTGGCGCAGATCTTTTGAGGAAAGAGAGGCTTTGATCAGAGACATCAGCTGGTATTCCTAGATGAAAATTTCTTGCGCTTCTCATAATCTCCTAATTTCACTTATCTCTACCTTTTGGTCATTCCTTCTTCGGCCTTGCATATCGCAAAGCTTTACATTTTGTTCATTGAGAAACTAATCCTGGACTGCATGAAAGCAAAGTAGTTCAATTTGCATAAAAGAGGGTAAGTTCATGATAGTGAGATTAGGAGTACTTTCCCGGTTCCAAAATTCCTAATTATACTTTTTCTATCTACTGATTGGTTGTTAGTGGCAAGATATTATGGCCATAACTTACATCATCATGCTCTTAAGACGTGTTTTGTGAAGACACAAGCAGTATCACTAGGAATATAAGGTCAATTTTTGCTTAGCTAATGTCTCACTACAGAGCCGAATTTACTTTGGGCCTAACAATAAACAACCACAATGATGTGTAATCCTTAATTTTAGGACTGTCATTTGGACAATTCAGAATCTGCATCGGATTATAGTGATAAGTTGTTTTCCTGTTTTACCATCCGGAGCTTTCAGTTATATTTACAGATCTGTAATACATTCAGATTCCTCAATTTGCTAATTGAAGCTGTATAATTTTTTTCATAGCCGACAAGCTCTTGGTCTGCCAGTGGAAGAACCCGGAAGGTATAAAGATGAAAGTTACTTTGCGAGGGAGCAAAAATACAATCCTACAAATCCCTTGTACCACACTGACTTCTGGGGAGAACCCGAGGAATCAGAAAAGAGTATGAAAGAGCGAAAGGCGAAACTCGAAGAAAAACTTATTCTGGGCAAGAGCCGCATGTGGTACGGAATGTCCTACGAGGAAGCTATGAAACATAAGCCAATAGAAACCGAAAATGATGTGCAAGAGAAATCTATGAAAAAACATAAGCCAATTAAAACCCAAAGTGATGTGCAAGAGAAATCTGACGAGGATGACGAGGACGAGGACGAGGACGGCTTGAATTATGATGACGAAATTTTTAAGTACGGGGAGGAAGAAGAAGATGACGAGGATGACGACATGGATTTGAGCATCTTAAGTCAATTCAATAACCTGAAAGTCCCTCAAAGCAGATCAAAATGGAGGGTTGTTCATGGAGCTGAATTTTCAGACACATCAGATGCCGATGATTAAGTTGGTCAGAATCTAGATAAAAATATTTGCATGTTTAGAGAACTCATGGTTGACCTGTAGTAGAAGTTATCGGAATGTATAGTAGATATAATCAAAAATTGAAGAGGGGTTCTCATGGAGAAATTCCAATTTTTGCATCAGGAGTCTAATAGATACTGTTCTTTTTCTAATATGTTCTTTGGGAACCAAACACTCTGTAATCACAAGAACCAGCTGGGAAATTTCACAAGCTCTGACGGAGAACAGAAATGGAAAATGACACAAACTAACATTAAAACTCTTAAGAAACATGTTTAACACAATAACAATTCAAAATTCATGTGTCTTTGTGAACTGACATTTCATTTGAGATACTCAATTCGAGTCAAGTGAAGGGTTTGGAAACTCCAAGAATTTGGATTTGGATTTGAGTCCAATCCAATAGCATTTAAAACATGTCTAGAATACGCGATTTCAAATGACAGTTTTTTCCTCATTATTTGAAATTCTATGATTTTCCAAACATCATATTTGTATATGAAATACAACATTTCAAATCCTAAATTTCAAATAAAATTCATGTTCACAATCGCAACCTAAATAGAAAATAGTTTTAGAAGGGTTTTGCTAAAACAATAGATATGATATGAACAATCGGATTCTTTGCTTCACAGTTACTGATGGTTACCGCATAATGTGTACATTTTTTGCACTTCCCATCAGGCCTGAGTTGATGTCTTTAGCAGATATTCGTACGGGATATTATGCTCACTTAAAATCCTCCTACATCACCATTCCTCCATCAATGGTGAAAACCTGCATCACCGAAGCAAACAAATGTCAATTGAACTCCACGAACAGGCAAATCCTTACAAAAGAAAGTGGAAGAAAGCATGACCTGTCCCGTAATGTAGCTGGAAGCTGGATTAAGCGCTAAGAACTCAACTAATCCAGCAACTTCATCCGGTTGACCATAACGTCCTACAAAAAACAATTTAGGCAGAATAGATTGATCACTTCTCCATCAGAAGCAATTTTAGTTTCATGCAATCAGATGAAGAGACGAGTGTAATATGATCCATGCTTGATGTCCTATGACCTGGACTGTCTAAACTCTCAAGACTTACCAATATCGGCCATGGGTAAAATAAATTATTTCATGGACCAAAATACCAAACATGGTGTTACTACAAATTAAAGAAATGAAGCTAATGCAGGAGGCATAAGATCTTAGTCTAGCAAAGGATATGAATGTTGTTCTTCAACTACCATTACACAAATTTCATAACTTGTAAAACACTTGATACTATGAGTAATGCATTTAAAAAGCATCAATATAATGTAACATCAATATAAAAAATACTCTCTCCGTCCCAAAATGAGTGTCCTGTTTGTCTAAATGAGTGTCTTGTTTCTATTTTTAGGCTATTATATCATTGTTTTCTAATATTACCC
>JAYMTE010002650.1:0-10879 GCA_036897545.1 Pelargonium fulgidum
CAAAACACTCATTTTGGGACAAAAAATTTAGACAAATAGGACACTCATTTTGGGACGGAAAGAGTATATGATAATTTGGGACTCAATTTGAGTCTCATGAATGTAGAAATTGATATAGTTAATGGTCTTTGCTGATGTGGCAAGTAAAAATAAAATAAAATATTACATATAAGGACTCAATTTGAGTCCCAAAAATGCTAATGTTCTAATCTCATAACTTGATTGTTTTGTTTACCATAGTTTTGATAAAAAAAAAAATTCAATCATTTATTTAAAACAATATCAACCAAAAATTAAGTTGCCGAGACTCTCTCCATAAAAAAAATGGTTGAAACTCAATTATGCCAATAAGTTAATGTCAATTTATCAATTATATATAACTTATATCTATCCTAATAAATTTGTAGGCGCAAAGCGTTTGTCTAAACTTGTATTTTCGTGTTAACTGAATCTCAATCACTAATTACCTGACTGAAGCTCCTTGCTCTCTCTGTGTATATTTTGTGATATATAGTGATAACTTTATATATGTTAGTCATATGTACATAGGTCATCTCAAACAATATCTATGCATAATCCATGTAAAATGAGAAGGGAAGCCCATCTTTCCAATATACCATTTTTCTCCGAAACATCAACTATTTTCATGAGGCCTTGCAAAGTCTTGGACCTTGGCCCAAAGATAACCCTTAAACAAAACAGAGCATATTCTCAGAAAGAACTGTTAGTTGTATGAATACACTCAAATACACAATACAGTATAAATTTCTTAGGAATTTGGGTAACACGATCTATCAACCCAAAATGGAATGGAACATTACTCATTTCTTGAGTGTCTCCAAGAAGCCTCACAAGAATTCAAGTACAAAAGAAAAGCGTTACTGAAAGTAGGATTAGGATAATACATCAAAGCATCTTTCAAGGCAAGGGTCATTTTCTGTTTCTTTCTTCTCTGTTACTCGCTTCCTCTTCTTGTTAAAACCCAAAAAAGTCCATCTTTGTCCTCACAATTCTCAAGTGGGACATCATTAATCAATCATAATCTTGCATTATCAAGAGCCATTAGTTTATGCTAATGCGTGAAGACAAAGCTAATGCTTTCTCCTTTACTGTTTCTCTGAAGCATATTATAGTTTCATGGGTTTCCGGAATCAAGGCATTAATCTTTAGTGGACTCAGTTGGTGGTGCACTCATACTTGGGCCTATGCAGTTTTAATTTTAGAAATTGGCATCTTTGAAACTACACTAACAACTTCTTTGTCAACCTCAAGCAATCAAAGTGAACATATGATGTTTGAGGACTCATAAGATCTGCATGAGTCTACACTAGCTGCAACTTTCTTGGGAAGGCACAAAAAGAAGCTTACATCTACTAATTGAAAGGTGAGATCAAGAAAGCTTCAGTTATATCAGTACTCTGTTTCTCTATTGAACAGTAATGATACATTTTCTTGCGCTTTCAAGAACCTATTTCAAGTGTGTGCGTTTTTTTTTAATTTATCAGCAAGCATAACAACAGAGATTCGAACCTGCTTCAAGTTCTTGAATTCAAACATCTGCACCAATGAATCCGATTGCTGCCAATCACCAGGAGGACTACAAGCTGAAGGACACCGCGCCTCAGCTCGGAGAGAGGTGGCCTCATGGGGGCGTGCGTAGCGTAGGAGGATGGATCAGCAGCGAAAGAGCTACAAGCACATATGATCTTGTGGAGCAGATGTTTTATCTCTTTGTTCGCGTCGTGAAAGCCAAAGATCTTCCCCCGAACCCAGTGACCGGAAGCTGTGACCCTTATGTGGAAGTGAAGGTTGGGAATTACAAAGGCAAAACACAGCACTTTCAGAAGAAGACTAACCCTGAATGGAACAACCAGGTTTTTTCATTCTCCAAAGAAAAGATTCAGTCCTCTGTTGTTGAGGTTTATGTGAGGGACAGAGAAATGGTGGCCAGAGATGATTATATTGGGAAGGTTGTGTTTGACATGAATGAAGTGCCTACAAGGGTTCCACCAGATAGTCCTTTGGCACCTCAATGGTACAGATTAGAAGATCGCCGCGGGGACACCAAGGTTCGAGGAGAGATTATGCTTGCAGTTTGGATGGGGACTCAAGCCGATGAAGCTTTCCCCGAATCGTGGCACTCGGATGCTGCTTCGGTCCAAGGAGAGGGCGTTTTCAGCATTCGATCAAAAGTCTATGTTTCCCCAAAACTTTGGTACATAAGGGTCAATATCATTGAAGCTCAAGACGTAGAGTCCAACGACAAAACTCAATTGCCACAGGCTTTTGTGAAGGCTCAAGTTGGGAACCAGATACTCAAGACCAAATTGTGCCCAACCAAGACCATCAATCCGCTATGGAACGAGGACTTGATCTTCGTAGCAGCAGAGCCTTTCGAAGAACAACTAGTACTCACTCTTGAAAACAAGGTGAGCTCGGGGAAGGATGAGGTGATAGGGAGGATCAACTTGCAGCTCAGCAACTTTGAGAAGCGATTGGATCATAGGCCTGTACACTCTCGTTGGTTCAACCTCGAGAAGTTTGGTTTCGGGGCTCTAGAGGGAGACAAGAGGCACGAGCGCAAGTTTTCTTGCAGGATTCATCTCAGAGTCTGCCTCGAGGGGGCTTACCATGTACTAGATGAATCAACTTTGTACATAAGTGACGTACGCCCCACCGCGAGGCAGCTATGGAAGAGCCCTATTGGGATTCTAGAAATCGGGATCTTGAGTGCCCAGGGGCTTCTCCCAATGAAGACAAAGGAAAACAAAACAACAACGGATGCTTATTGTGTGGCAAAGTATGGGCAAAAATGGGTCAGGACTAGAACTATCATGGAAAGCTTCAATCCGAAATGGAACGAGCAATACACATGGGAGGTTTATGATCCTTGCACTGTGATCACATTGGGCGTTTTTGATAACTCGCATTTAGGCGGATCAGGATCCAAAAACGACTCAAGAATCGGGAAAGTTAGGATCCGTCTCTCCACAATCCAGACAGACAAGATTTACACACACTCTTATCCACTTCTTGTTCTACAACCCGCGGGGCTCAAGAAAATGGGAGAGCTCCAATTAGCGTTTCGGTTCACTTGTCTCTCTCTCGCGAGCATGATCTATCTCTACGGACACCCGCTGCTGCCAAAGATGCATTACTTGCATCCATTCACAGTGAACCAATTGGACAGCCTGAGGTTTCAGGCAATGAACATTGTTGCAGTGAGGCTTGGGCGAGCTGAGCCGCCATTGAGGAAGGAGGTTGTGGAGTACATGCTTGATGTTGATTCCCACATGTGGAGCATGAGAAGAAGCAAAGCCAACTTCTTTAGAATTGTATCATTGTTCTCAGGACTATTGTCTATGAGCAAATGGCTTGGTGAGGTTCGCCAGTGGAAAAACCCGGTGACCTCGGTTTTAGTCCATGTCCTGTTCTTGATACTAATATGTTACCCCGAACTGATACTTCCAACGATATTTCTCTACATGGTCCTGATAGGGATATGGAACTTCAGGTTCCGGCCCGTGCACCCGCCTCACATGGACACTAAGCTTTCTTGGGCGGAGGCAGTGCATCCGGACGAATTGGACGAAGAATTCGACACGTTCCCGACTTCTAAGGCTCAAGATGTTGTGAGGATGAGGTACGATAGGCTGAGGAGCGTGGCGGGGAGGATTCAGACTGTCGTGGGAGACATGGCCACTCAAGGAGAGAGGCTTCAAGCACTCCTGAGCTGGAGAGACACAAGAGCTACGAGCTTGTTCATAGTTTTGTGCTTTGTTGCTGCTGTTGGGTTGTATATAACTCCATTCAAGATCGTTGCTTTTGTTAGCGGCGTATTTTGGCTGAGACATCCGAGGTTCAGGAGCAAGTTGCCTTCAATACCAAGCAACTTCTTCAGGAGATTACCATCTCGAGCTGATAGTATGCTCTGATCAAAAGAGTAAACCCAATAGGCAGCTTCTTCCTATTTGATTCAACAATAAAACTTGTCATTGACACAAAAACTTGTTCCGATCCTAGGTCTCTATATATGTATTTTGTACTCTAATGTATGCATTGTGAATGAACTTGAGGATGTATTGTTTTGTTCTAAGAGAATGTTGACAATGTATCTCTGATAAAATCGGGCGACAGTACAGACTGTCACTAAGTACAAACAAAATCAATTATATTTTACATGTGGTTAAATTTTTAATATACACTATTTTAAAAGTCTAACTTGTCGTGATGGTTACTCAGTTATAAGTATATCAGACAGTGACAAAACTTTATATTAAAGTAGATATATAATGCTTATAAAAGTACTCTATGTTGAACATTATTCAAATGTTTTGGATGGTCACAAAGTTTAATGTTCTTACAACCTCACAGTGAATGAATATATTGTACTGGAAACGGTAAACTCAACTTATCTGCACACATCCAAGAAAACTTGTCATAGACACAATCGCTTGTTCCAATTTCAATTATCTTTCTCCAAACTCTCAACATCTGTCATGATTAGGAATGTTTATTGAATTCACTTCCATTCAACATATTTCAATATTTTTCATTACAAAAACTTTTTTGAATTATGTATTCAATTTGTCTGAACTACAACAAGATTGAACCACATCTGCTCTCATTCCAAGAATTTCTTAAAGGTCGGTCTGGGCTTGAACATGAAGCGCATCCAAGTTCATCAATTGGCCTCTCCAGAAAGGTAATGTCGAAATATGTAATAACTTAAACTATGTACGATGTGCTAATTTGTAATTATTAATCAAGCTCTTATATTATTATTATAAAAATGTTGGGAAAGTAGAAAGAGAAAACTTAAATAACAATTTTTGGAATAGAAATAAGATTCTCATTACTTGTGATTGAATTGTGACATGAAAGTAACTCAAAAAGTATAGTTTCATTTTCATTATTGATGATGCATATAAAGTCATATATTGAATCAACTTATGGTTAATTAGTACGTGTCTAGTTGAAGTCTTGAAAGTAACCATCCACATTAAAAAATTCGATTAGACGTATTTTTGACTTAGGATTGAAACTTTAGAAAATAGGAATTGGCCGAGAAGAGGCATTGACGAATATTGTGGGAGACAAGTGAAAGTCAGGGTACTAAACGAGCAAAAAAAGTTAATTCGGGAGAAATTTTATTGAAATCCCAAAAAACATAAATGGTCAACAAAATTTAACCAGATAAGATTTCCACATTAGTCATGACTGTGGTTGTGGATATGGTCGTGGAGCTCACCTCACCTAGTCGCCTTAACAAGTCTCAGTGAGTGGAGTATTCTTAACATTTTTTGCGATACCCTCATAAAAATTCACATAAGAAAGGTCTTGATTAAGTACACCCTATTAGAAAGTTTATATTTGACCTCAGGTCCCAGCGTCTTAGTGACAACTTTTGGATCACTTCTTTCTACTCCACTATAAGATAGAGTTGGCAAACTAAAATTTAGGTCATGGTGGAGTTAGCAAAAACCTAACTGAATCCAACCCGTAAGTATTATTCTCGGATTCAGATTGGATTTTAGCTTTTAAGCATAAAATGTGTTTTTAATTATTTTGGTTTATCTGATTCGATCCAAAATTTTACTTCAAAATCTGACCTATTCGGCTCAATAGTTAATTGAATAAGATCAAATCTCTTGATGTCAACGGTTGAAACCCCTCCACGGCGATGATATCCACGATAAACAAACAAAAAGAAAAGGAAAAAAAAAAAAAAGTAATACATAAATGCCAGTCCACCACAAATCATTTTTGAATTAGAGGAGCAAATGTGCAACGGCCAAAAGAAAATCTAAAATGAGCATTATCGTATCACACACAGCTGTTATGTGAACGTTACAGCACAGCCCAACACTCTGTTTTTGCTGTCGCCACTACCTTTTGGGCCCCACGCGCCGCTCCAATACACCCATAAATCACACCCCTTTCCTTTCTCAATCCTCACTCGACTCTCCATTACCAACTGCGACCCCAAACCCTAGCATCTCTTCAATTCCCTCTCAGCTCATCTTCATCTCCAACAGCAATGGCCCAAATTACAATCTCACAGGCCTTGTTTTTGGTGGTCGCCATCTTCGCTGCCGCCGTCTCAGCGCAGGAGTTGGCTCCTTCGCCAGCTCCCGCCGCCGGAGCCGCCTTTTCTCTGCCGGTTCCCGCCGCCGTCATCGGATCTTCTCTCCTCCTCTCCGTTGTTGCTCTCTTCAGGCATTGATGCAGCAATCGAGCGAGTTATTTATGAGTGACCGAACGTTAATTTGTGTGGAGTGTTTGGGCGGGTTTAATTGTGATTCTTTGTGTTATCAGATTCATCCATTACAATGAAAGTAATTCTTTTTATTCTCGTTCCTCTTTTGTTTAATTTTGCATTGTCAACTTTGCTTGGAGTTGAACACAAAGTGTTTGACAAAATGACTGACTGAAAAATGTATGAATCTCTTACATTGATTTTGCAGATTGTTTAATTTTGGGTCATCCACCGTCTTGTGGTGGTGTGACTTAATGAGATGAGTTGATTGTGATTAATGGTATTTAATTTAGCCCATCAATTACTACTAAGTTTCAAACATAAAAATTATTTTCTAGAATCATATTAAAATATCAAAACTTACAAACAAATGATTATAAATATTCACTTATGCAGTATGTCTCCAAGCAATACACTCAAAATTATAACATAAAGTAATATGCTCGTTATATAACAATCTCAAAATTCAAATCATTCAAAACTACTATTCATGACAAGCATACCGAGACTGACTATCAAGTCTGAGATGGGTGCGCCTTCACATTGTTGGTGTAGAGTAGTTGCTCCTCCTCTGCTGATGATTTTGTGTGTTAATTCCAACGCAGGAATGGCCTGCGTTTTGGTCAGCTCCATAATAAGTTGGATACCAAGGTCCATTCTCAAGTACACCAAGACCGTCCAGCCCTGAAAATATTGTATTATCATTACAGTGACCAAAACAACCTCCTCCACCCATTTCATGAGCTGTGTTCCATACAATTACAGCTTATCAGATTATCAAAGATTCCATCACTTTTATCTCCTCGTACTGCTCCAACATCCATGCATCTCATTTGCTCCACTTTCATGACTAAACCAAACCCTCCTATTCCCATTGCTATAATAATATTGTGCTGATGTTTGTGTTGCTCCATCTCCACTCCAATTATTAGCTGCTGGCTGCTGCACTTGTATTATGATTATAATGAAGATGATACTGATAGGGTAGTGTTGTTATTACAGGATTCATATTTGCACCAAAGTTGTCAGAGTACTTTGTGATGATGTTGTTGTTGTAGACAGTACCTTGCTTATCATTAGGTGTTGTTATTACAGGATTAATGGCAGCGGAGTTGAAAGAGTGAGTGATGTTGTTGTTGGAGACACCAACTTGCTCATCACCCATTTGCCCATTATTATTAGTATCATTATTATCACCACTAATTATGTCTTTCCCTCTGCTCTGTTCATGATTATTAATGCGTGAAGAAGAAGAATCTCTCATCATCTTCTTGGTTTCTCTATCCTTCTTAATTCGGCATACCACATAATCATTATCCTTACAGTCCTGCAACAAAATCAATCAATACACTGTTAATAATTAACTACCTACCTGACGCATACATGCGTATATATACATGCCCCAGCAAGCTACATATCAGAATAATATATAAATCAACATCTACTTATTTAGTACGTACCTCAATATGTGGAAGAAGTTCGCCGTCAATCCTATACTCGTGCATAATCCAGCCCTGCATTCTTGCTTCTTGTTTCTCTTTGGGGATGAACTTGAAACTCCTCTTGGATCCCACATGTCGATTACGGCCCAAAGTGATGGGATCATCTCTTTGAGTCCTCCAGGTGCCGCTTCCAGTGCGCCTATCCCACCTCTTCCCTTTCTCGGTGCCCTTCTTTCTCAGCTTCGTAAACAAGTACATTACCGACTTCTCATTCTCGTTCATCAACGGCTCTAGTTGCTGTTGCTCAAATAACGCAGTCCAATACTCTTCCTCTCCATAGATATCACACTCTATCATCTCGCTGCACTCTTGCAACCTACCCTTAATCTTCTTGTAGAGGAAGTACATTATGATCTGTTGGTCCGAAGGATGGAAGCAATACCCTATCGGAAGAGAAGCTCTTCTTCTTTTTCTAGCCACCATTAATAGATTTGCTCTCGCCATATTATTATTCTCCATTGTCTGATTTTCTTGATATCTCAATCACCAATATAGCAACCTATATATTTATAGAGTGCTTACCAGTTTCAGTAATTATTCTTCACTGACAAAACATAATATATATATATATATAGAGAGAGAGAGAGAGAGAGAGATAATTAGAGTACGAAATACTTGTCCATTTAGAAATCTGAATATGAATTGAGGATGGAATTATATACATATTCTGTCTTGATTCCTTCATCTGATTTATTTATTTACTTGGGCCCATTGTTTTAATGGGCCTATGTTAGGCCAGATGGGCTTGCAATATACTATTGGTCTATTCTATATATATGGGATGAATTTTCAATTATTTATTGTTTGTCAACTGCATCAACTTATAATTATAATTTATTTTAATTAAATAAATTCAAAATAATTATTTAATATATTTAAATTTCATAGATCAAATTAAAAAAAAAAACACCTTTTATAAGTCCTTAATTATTTATATATGTAACTGGGTATTTCTATAATACATGGTTGTTCTTGTTTATGGTTTTTGTTATTTGTGACTTCTTTAGACAACTTGTTTGGCTGAATAATATTCTTGATCGGATGACTTTTATTTGTTTATTTATAATTTTATATGGATTGGAGAAAACTAATGTTTTCAATATCTATTTAATTAGGTTCAACCAAACAATCAACATCTATACATTTTTGCAAACCAATGTACATACATCCAATTCAGTTCAATTTGATCCGGGCTTCAAACTCCAATATCACCTAATCTTATACTACTTTCTTTCTTTAAGTCCATACATTTATTTATTTTTGAAACCAAGACCATTCTTTAACTAATTATAAAAGAAGAAAAAAATTCAGTAATTATATATTCCTAAGACATATTTAACTAAATAATAAAGAAAAAAATCCTAGATAGAGCCAAAGTCAAGTAAATACCAAAACGTACAGAACCATTCTCCTCTAGAAAAAGTAAATGACCACCAAGACACCTAATCTAGAGAGAAGAAATGGCCCAATTTTAACGCATGAGATGAGATTTTGAATTAAATTGAAAGAAATATCACTATTGTTGTATAGCTCAACTGATATAAAAAATAATGATATGATATTTCTCGGCTTGTATATATAGTGCAAATTTGTCAAATTCTGAAATAGGTCACAACCCAAACTTCATTTTCTCTAGAGCCAAACAGTTTTTGTCTTTACGATTAAGAACCAAACATCACAAAAAACAGTACCAAAAAAATAATCTTTGAGTTCCAACCTAATATTATCCTCATCCTTCTTGACCTTCGATTATGATCATCGTTTCTGCAAGATAGAATCAAAGAAATAGAGGGGAAGAGAGAGAATCATAAGAGAGTTACTACTTAATCTACTGTTTCAATTAAATTTGATCATCTCTATATATTTTGTCTATCTATACATCTTTTAGAAGAAAAGGTGATAAAAGAGAGTATAAATGAAGAAGATGCTAGCAGTTAATGGGAGCTTAATTAGCTAGAGATGATGATATGATGATCATATGGTGGTGGTGGTGGTGTAGCTAACTAGCTAGGGTTTTCTTTTAATCCTGACGAGGGCGGGACACCCATAGAGAACTCAGAGCTCGGAGACGATGAAAGTACTCGGCAATTGCCAACAAACACCTTGCAGCTTGACGGGTTGTTAGAAGTTGATGCAGCCTGTGAAGAGTTTGGTGCCTCAAATTGTCAGCCTGAAAGGAAAAAAAAATGTTTAATTAGTCTTGCACATTGTTACATACATGTAATGTTGAAATATAGAAATACAAGCTAGTCCATAGTTTCATTGTTAAAAAAATAAAAGGTCAAAAACATGTTTTTAACATAAATTATCATGAATGTGTATTCAAAACTATAAATTATGTGCTCTAACTATTGGCGTAATGAGAGGTTTGATGGTCAAAATAAGTAAAAGAATAAGAGAGCAACTTGAAAATGAAAGCATGGGTTTTGGTTTTGATTCATGAAATTAAATTATTAGTATATGGTAATTGGGGAAAAGGTCTTGCAGATAATTATCTCTAGAATCTTGACTAGAAAAATCAGTGTACACACTGCAAAAGAAACTGGTGTTTGTAAAATTCAACCTAAAAATGATGAACAAGGTGCTAATCAACGAGAGGTTTTTCTTAGATTTCCCCGTCATTATTTGACCTAATCTTTATCACAAACACAATTATACAAATAAGAATAAAAAAACTGTTCATTTAACATATTTTAAATATTTGTCAATAGCTTTGACACGTTAAAATATTCATGAACGAAAAAAAAAAAAACTAATATTAGGATCTTAATTATAAATTTATGAAACTAGTTGTGACTTTTAAATCCGCTAAAAAAGTATAGTACTTAGGGGTAGTTAAAATTAGGTGAGCCAACTCAAATACAGATCACATTACTTCTAATTTTATGAGTTAATTTTGAAGTTGCTGTTGAATATAATTATAAGAGAATCCAATAAATAATCTCGAAAGTTTATATTATGGTGTATGTATTTTTGCAAGTAATAAAGTCAAACGGTTACGACTATGACATCATGTAAAATATGGGTCTTCAATTGAATTGATGGACATCTCTTGTAATAACATGATGGGGACCACAAAGCAACGCATGTCTAGGTTTCATGCTGATCATTAATCATC
>JAYMTE010002651.1:0-10876 GCA_036897545.1 Pelargonium fulgidum
AGACAGTATGATGGATTTCGAAATCCAATCCACTGCTATATCACTACGATCAAACGCAACCTAAGTGAATAGATTTGTTCTTAGAATGGTTTGGTGTGAAGAAGTTGTATACTGAGTTTGTAATAAATTGCATGAGAAGCAAAGTGAAAATGATATAGTGTCATAAAGCTTTGTTTGCATAGGTTTTATTTGTACACTTCTTATTTCTAGTTTGCTTCCTGTTCACCTTTTCTCCTCTTTTAGTTAAACACTGACTAGCATCATTTTCTAAGTGCTACTGTATATAATTTTTTTTCTCTATAATACCTGTATTAAATTGATGGAGTATTTTACCTCTCTCTTTACATCCTAATCGAGATTATTATTTTGTGGCAATAACTTGCAGAATATATTTCTCAAAGACAGCCACTGGGAGGCTTGCTGTTTTTTCTTCCTCAGATGTTTAGTTTAGAAAACAAAGATGAAACTGGGAGCATTCATAAAGTGCTGATGAAGAACATCTTGGTGGAACTTGAAAAGTTACTAGTGCATGCTAAAATACCCGTGAGTGAAGTAGAGATAAAATCCCATCTTTCTTAATGTACAAAGCTACTGCTGCTTTGCCTATATGTACTTGTTCTTGGCATTTACTGCAAAGAATATAAGCACACATAGGAAATATAGAAATGTGGGGTGCATTATTTATTAATTATGTTTAAGTTTCCATATTAATTTTATTCCTGATCACTTAAGTAGCTTTAGTTTGTGTACTGTGTAAATATAATGATGAAGCTTTTTCCTTAGATCTTTTAGTGAATACCACTTGGCTTGCTGGGTTCCTTTTTTATTTATTTATGCTGCTTCGGTGGGAAAGTTAACCCAAGAGTCCTTGGTAGACTGGTCACTGGTATTGATGGCATGATGCTACTGGAAACTATAATATTGAGAAAGAGAGGTGACGGGTAGTTTCTGTAACTGATGGTACTGAATTGATGCAGATGTGAATGTACACACACATATTGCAATTGCACTGAAGCTTAGTGATACCCCATTGAAAGTATGACTAGAAGGGTTGTAACTCTTAGTAAATAGAAAGACACCTAGAACATACCCAGTATAAGAACGAAGGTCGTTATTGTTATTTTTAATTACCTTGGTTATTAGAAACACACTCTAATTTTTTTTTTCTTTTTTGCAATACTTATTACTGATGTTAATAATGACTACATATTTACATTTTTGTTCCTTCTCAAAAGAAAATGATCATGTTGTGCAAGTCTAGTCTTTAAAAAAACACTCATCTAGTTATTCCGTGCAAGAAATAATTCATGTACCTTTTGCAGTACCTCTGATTTCTTTTATAAAGCCTTATAATGTTTGGTGTGCTTAAAAGCCTTTTTCATTTGACTCCTCACCATTCCACATGTTTAGTCCTTAAAAAAAAACACTCATCTAGTTATTCCGTGCAAGAAAAATTCATGTACCATTTGCAGTACTTCTGATTTCTTTTATAAAGCCTTATAATGTTTGGTGTACTTAAAAAGCCTTTTTCATTTGACTCCTCACCATTCCACATGTTTCTCTATAATAATGTTTTAATTGTATTGTTTTGGATTATTTTTGTTGCAGTATCCTGTGTATTTTGCTTATGAGAATGATGATATTGAAGCTGTATTGGCTGATGTCAAGAAGAGTGATGCCACTGGTCAGCCTGCTACTGCCACTACTGGCGGGTTAGTGAATAGCTCAATGATCTGTAATCTTTATGGAATATTACATGCTCTAGCCACCATCCCTTTAGCATGGTTATAATGATAGATATTTTCTAGGAACAGCGTTTCATATTATACCACTCAACTATCGTCTTTCATCATCTGATTCACATCTCTTAAATTGGTTCTGTTGTTTATATTCATCGAGGTGTTTTATCTTTTTGAGTTTAAAATGTTGACATCAGTTATCTATTTCACGTGGAAGTCTGTCTTCCCTTGTTATCATATCATGAAATTAGTTAAAATATTGATGTATTTTGAATCCTTGAATTGATTACTTCCCATAGAGGGACTAAACAGCCTGCCTATTTTTCTTTGTACTTTCCTTATCATGGTAGAATTGCTATTCTCTGTCTTGAAGGAGTAGGAAATTGGAATTCCCTTTGGTCAAACTGAATCTTTCTTTTCATGAGGGGAATGGAGATCTTGGAGATTAAGATTGACTGGTCCTTGTTGCAGCCCCTTCTCTTCTAGATATTATTACATTTTCTGCTTATTGTAGTAGTTTACTTATTCCTTTTTGGGGTATTAAATAGGTACATTTGTTTCTGATTGACTTGACATGTTGTAAATTGATTTCTAATTGCAGTTGGCACAGATGTTCCAATTGTCATTTGTCATCTGATCCTCATATTCACTTCTTGCAGATACAAGCTAGTTGTCTCAGCACCAGAACCTAAGAAACTTGTGTCTCCTACCATCACAAATATTCAGGTCCTAACTCAACTAGTTTCTATCACTTTATTCCCATTCATATTGAAATGCAATTTGTCAGATAGAATTTTTTATGATTAAAGGCATCTCAGGGAGCATGACAAGATTTCCTATGCATGGTTCTGTGTCAAAAGTCATGTTTATATTAATGTTTCTTCTTACCTTCCATCTAGCATTAATTTTAAAATCAACTGTTTGGATGGCCGGACCAAGCTGATGTGCATTTCTTCTGAACAATAATATCGAACAATCCTTAAAAGATGTTGTCTATTTATTTCTGCTCATTGAACTCCTTAACTTATCACTAGTAGTTGGTTATGAAGTTTGGTTTTGGTGGACTTTAGGAAAGAGGTCCATATTTTCTCCCTATCAATCTTTGCTGCAACTCATGTACATGCCAATCAATGCATCCTCTCTTACTAATGAAACTTTTGGAATACTCATGGACATTGATGCAACCTTGAATTTTAAGAACTTAAAATGTGAGATAAACCAGATGATAGATTTGTGGTGTATCTCTTATTGCTATGCCTTGGACAGTTGGACTAATTAGCAGGGATTTAAAGTTCCAGATCATACCAAGTGTTAATCTTGCTATAACTTGTGCGTAGGTTGACTTATTTGTTTGTGTGGCTACAGGGATGGTTATCAGGATTGAAAGCAGAAGGGGATGGGAATCAGTTACCAACCATTGCTATAGTAGCTTCTTATGACACATTTGGGGCAGCTCCTGTATGTGATATTGTGATGTTCTCGTCATTCAATTTTAAAATCAACACTATGAGGTAACTAAACTCACGAACAAATTTATATCTGCAGGCGCTGTCTGTGGGAAGTGACAGCAATGGAAGTGGCATTGCTGCATTACTTGAAGTAGCTAGATTATTCTCTCTTCTTTATTCAAATCCCAAGACAAGAGGGAGATACAATTTACTTTTTGGTCTAACATCTGGTGGACCGTACAACTACAATGGAACTCACAAGGTGCTTTTCTCTCTTAGTTGATTGCATTTCTTAGTCCATTTCTTTCTATTCCTATTGTCTTCCTTTTCTTTTTCTTTTTTGGCTTACTTATTTTAGCATCCTGCTTGTTGCAGTGGCTCAGAACCTTTGATCACCGTTTGCGTGAGAGTATTGATTATGCTATTTGCCTAAATAGTATTGGGTCATGGGACGAAAAATTGTGGATTCATGTTTCTAAGCCCGCAGAAAATGCCTACATAAAGCAAATTTTTGAAGTAAGCTGATAAAATTTCTGAAGAGTATGATTGGGAGGTGTCATTAGATTACATCAAGTTGTGCTGGTGTGTTTCTTGATCTAATCAGTGGAGTTTTTTTAGGGTTTGTCTACTGTAGCAGAGGAGTTGGGCTTTGAAGTTGGGCTGAAGCACAAGAAAATAAATATTTCAAATCCTCGAGTGAGTATACCTGAAAATATGAACTGCTATAGCAAAAACTATTTTGTTCTGATTAGATCTTCCATTGTATATTTATTTGAGAAAATACAAGGCTCTCAATTTGGAAATGAATGTGTTGAATATTGAGATAAATGCTCTTACTTTCTCATTTATCTCTTAAACTATGTTTCTCATGGTATGATATAAGTGCTGAACTGAATGAATGTATCAGAGCTAGAAATTGGAGTGTAATTGGGTGAAAATAAGGTGGTGTGCTTTGATGTAGTTCACTCTTGTTTTATTTTGGTTGTAGCAACTAACTAGGGTGCTTAATCTGTATTTTTTTTGTCATATCTATCATAGTTCTTATAAGCATGCCATGTTTTTTTTTTTTTAATTTGTTACCACATGCTATTATTTAAGCCATATGATTAAGCTGTGGAGTTGGTGTAGGTAGCTTGGGAGCACGAACAGTTTTCAAGGCTGAGAGTTACTGCAGCCACCCTTTCAGAACTCTCTGCCCCACCTGAATTGTTAGAGAGCACTGGAGGTTTGTTGGATAGCAGGTCAAGCTTTTGGACTTAAAAACCTTTTCACCGTGTTGCTACGCTTTCGTGTTTAGATATCCATGTTTACTAAGAACTTTTTATTTTTATTTTTTGCCCCTGCAGACATTTTGTAAATGAAACTGCAATCATCAAAAGTGTCAAGTTAGTTGCTGAGAGTCTTGCGGTAAGATTATACATACGAATTTTAGTGTGGATTTTGATTCCAATGTTTCTGTTTGGTCACACAAATATATTCTGCTAGTTCCTCAGGCATTTAAGTTTTACTTTTATTTGATGTATTGAAAAAGTAGAGGTCTTAGTCATTTTATTCTCTAATACATGGTCTCAGGCATTTAAGTTTTACTTTTATTTGATGTATTGAAAAAGTAGAGGTCTTATCATTTTATTCTCCAATACATGGTTACAAGAACGTCTTATTAGTTGCCATGCCTACTAGGATCAGCAAAATTTCCTTTGTTCAATACATAAAATTTTAATTCTCTGATGTATTTTATCTTCTACAGAGACATATCTATGGCCACCAGGGAAAGAACATTCAAATCTTTGCTGATGACAGTAGTTTGGCTGTAAATCCATCTTATGTACGGTCGTGGTTAGATCTTTTGTCACGAACACCTCGAGTGGCACCATTTTTCTCAAAGAACGACCCATTCGTCATGGCACTGAAAAAGGTCCTAACTTCCTTTTTTGCACATTTCATTTTTCTCCTATATTTACCCTGTTCATTTGGTTTATGCCTTCATACTTTCATAATGATAGCAATGGCATGATGATACTGTCGAAATTCTTGAACCAAAAAGTAGCATGTGGAAGTGATTGTTTTTGGTGTTCATGTGTAAAATTAAAAATAAAATTTCCCTGGTAGCTACTACGAACTTTGCTTTTGCATTGTTTCATGTTTCAAATCATGAAATTGTGTCTCTTTAATCTGTGGTACATCATTAAATACTTTTTCTTGGGGTGACACATGATTGGATTTTGTGTCTTTGAAAAAATATATAATGCTATTATTATTTCACCCTGCTTTTCTATACCTAGACCTTGCCATCTCAGTTCTTGTTCATAATATATGGATCCTCTTCTTTTATTTTTATTTGTTGGCAGGAATTAGCGGAACATACAGATGAGGTCAATGTGCAGCATGAGGTGCTTGATGGGATGTTTACTTTCTATGACTCAACTAAAGCTAGTCTTAACATTTATCAGGTCTTAATATTAATATCTTCTACTACTTTCTGTTTTACTTGCTATTTTTTTGTTGTCAATATATCTTTCTTCCTCCCTCTAATTTCTCCTCCTCTTATCCATTCCCTTATTGGCATGACGAGTTTCAACTTTTACAGGTTGCTAGTGTAACATTTGACTTGCTTTTGCTTCTAGTCTTGGGATCGTATGTGATAGTGCTCTTCAGTTTTCTTGTCATTACAACTAGGGTAACTGCTCTTACTCTTTTTGTAATGTATACTTTTTCCATACACGGATCAGAATACAACATAATTCTTATCATTCCAAAATTCCATTGGTGCTGTACTACAGGGACTTGATGATCTAATCAGTTTTTTCCGGCGCCCCCCCTCCCGTAAGGTGAAAACAGCATGATAAATGAAGCAAAGATTATGCACCAAAGCTGTGAGAAGATTTTTTTTCATGTAGCTTAGATTGGAATCACCATAAAGGTAGTTAAATGGTGGTTGGTTCCATTTGATGTTTAACGGATCACCCTAGTGTTCTTAGGGAGATGTTTGTAGTTTTATTTTTCCATCCAGAATGAGAGTATTGAAGGTGCGCGAAATTTTTGGGTTAAAGATTCGACCTTATTCTTTCTCAAATACAGGGGGAAAAAACTTCAATGTTAGGGATATATATAGTGTCATGCAGTGTACTTGTAGTTTATGTCATAAGATTTTGAGTTCATAATTCTGCTAAATTCTCAATTCTTAGACGCCTAACATACTATTGCTTCAGCAATAAGTAAAATTCAGAAAAACCAAATGCTTCTTGGACACTTGAGAAACCACAGAGCCACTGGAACTCGTAGAAGGCAAGAGGGGTGTTTGGATACTGGTGGCCTACAATGGGCATCCACAATGTGTGCAATATATATTACTTACGTAATGCATAATTACCTCACAAAATGAATATATTATGCCTACAATGAAAATATCATTTGAAAAAGTCTTTCAACTTCCCACAAAGAAAGATATGCAGTTGTCACATGTTCGGTTTCCAAGATATGCACAAATAATTCTGCATGACCAAGGTTTGTACGTAATCAAGATTCCAATGAATACAAGCACTGCAAGGACTCAAATTGCAATGTTTTTTTTATCTTTACAAATCAATAAAACACCAGAATGATTATATATTTCATCCTCTAGTCAGGAAAAAGACCCTATAACCATGGTGAAATGATATACAAATTGGGTCGCAGTAAGGGTAAAAGAAACTACACAAACAAAAACTCCACCATACTTGACAGGAATGCCTCTCAAATCAGTGTCAGGAATGGTGTGCATTCAGCAGCGCTCGATAGACCATATCAATAAATTGATTGTCCTGTACAGATACAAACCAGGACCAGTCATATGATCATGAACAAACATAATATCATAGGAAGGTAATATATTTTCTTTAGCATGCTTAATAAAATGTCAGCAATCTCTTTTCCTACACAAGTATGGACCTCTATTACCCACAATTGACAGTAATCATAACTTTGAAATCTTACCTGAACCAGCACAAGAAGAGCTTCTTTAACTTTGTCTCTGTTAATAACTGGAACATATGCTGGAGTAGGAACAGGAGCAGGAGTGAGAGACGGTGGTGGAGTGGGTGGAGGAAAAGGTTGGAGCAAAGGAGCGCCATAAGAACGTTGTAGACCCACAGGAGGCTGAAGTGTAGGAGCACTAGGCATAGATGATGCAACTGGTGGTATCATCAATGCAGAAGAGGAAGGAGGACCAAAAAATGAAGAGGGTTTTACAAGATTAGCAGACCGGTTGATGTTCCTGTTGGATTCTGGGGTATCAAGTAGAGCCATTAAAGGAGTAGATGCTGAAAAAGGAGACAATACTTTCAACGTTGGCACAATGGGAGAGGCAACACTGGGTGGACACGAAGGTGGAGGAACTGCTGCTGAAGAGTGGTGAGGTTGTCTAGAAACTGCTGCATTTGAAATACTCCCAATAGTCATAGCTGTCTGCGTTTGCAAAATCAGGTCTTAATTGCGTGTCATAACAAATCAGATATTGCAGTTGAGCTTTATTAAAAAAGCAAATTCACAAAAGAAGAAAAGGCTTATTCTTTACCAGTGTGCATATGCAGAACTGCATTTTACACACACACACCTTTTCAACTTTATTTACGGATGAAGGAAAGATAGTCCTAGACCATAGGGGTCTAAGGTGAAACATAGATGTGATTATTTAATACACTCAAATGAAAATGTCATCCTGAGAATATTAAAAATTTAAGGAAACACCACGTTCTTAGAGGTTGAAAGTTCTATCTTGTTATTATCGATTGCATGTTTCTCTAAATAATATTATTGTTGAAGTATCGCTAATTGAAATGATGTGGGTTAACGACCACTTGATATGCTAGTTGGGTCCTCCACTTCATGGCTTAAGCTTTTAGTTGGGATATTGTTTCAACAACTTAAACTTTTAGGTTGCAGTAAAGTTTGAAAGATTTTATTGGACACAAGTTAAAGAGAATTCTAGTTCTGTAGGAAGCCAATTTCATTGTACAGGAATATTTTAAGAAATATTACCATCTCATTGTTGGTTCTTTCATTCCTGTAAGAATATCTTATTCTTAAAATTCTCGCATGTTTCATTGATTGACAAACTAGCTATTGCTTCATATACCAGCTCAAGATTACTAACCACCATTGTTATAATCACAGTGTATTAGAAAATAACAAATGATCGAAAACAGCTCCAAAAATGAAGCAGTATAGTAACTAGAATTGTGAGCGAAGAGCAAAATATGTACAGTTGGGAGTTGAATCTATGAGATCCTAGAAGAACCTTGATCTATTTTCAGGATGAGATATCTCAACCCAGCCTTACAAATTTCATTTTAGTTCTAAATATCTAATTCTAAACTTCTCTCTCTTTCATCATGCCATTCCTAATTTTACCAGTTGCCGATGTTCTGAAACAAGCCCAGGGAACCTTGTTGGTCTTTCTTTTCTTTCTTCCTAATAGTTTCTTTGATGCCCATAAAATCCTAAAATTGAACCTTTTCCCAACAACTAGACAAAATCATATTAGCAACGTTGCACTTGAGTGGTTTTTTCTGGGTTTTCCTTGTTGGTCCAAACTTTATATTGAATCCATTCCCTTTATTCAAAAATTTCGGAAATGTTTTGCCCGTTTGAATTTCTTAATTGTAAATGAAGTTTTTCTGCTAAAAGCACTGTCCTTAAGCTACTTCTATGTAAGTGATAGTGTGGTTTATTTTTCAGTATTTTCCTCACACATACATAAATCATTTTCTGTTCTAATGATCTTATGATCCAATTCAGATAGCCTCTATTGATCCAAGATCAGATCCTGAACTAACCAATAGCATTGTAATTCACATATACCCGCCCACCAATGTAATTAATCTAAGCATGTTGAACAAACTATGTGATAGGACTATCTATAACACAGTCAAAATCTAAATTGGATCACTATCACTACTTCTATTTATAGTCAACGAGCCTCAAGTTATTTCAGATCTGGGTCTCAAGAAATTTTGCTACTGCGTCACAAGCTAAAACGGAAAGAAAATAATATCACTATTACAATTTTTGTAAACAAGCATCACAGTAATTTCAGATCTGGTGCTCAAACAATTTTAAGAGCAATGTTGTCTTAAGGGCTTTGGCCTTTGAGCAACTTCTGTATTAAAGAAGAAACATAATTTTCAAATGATAAATAGCTGCAAAACTGCCCTTTGCAAGTGCAGGGTGCAGTTGACAGTACATGACATAAATTAACAATTAAATAGCAATATGAAAACAAGTACGTACACTGAAGAAGTTCACAAAGGAAGGATCATCTGGAGCATCAGCAATGTTGGAGGCATTTGATGATGGTGGCTCAAGTGGCCCATCCATTACAGCCATATTTGGGACTGCTTCAAGTTCCTCAAACTCACTGAAATGAATCATGACTAGAACACTTAGACTAATAGGTTTAAGAGGCGAAGGATGCCCTCCATGTTTTATTTCATGGATGGTGAACATCAACAAATCCACACTTTCCTATTGATTTTGAAAAGCTACATTACTAGTTATCACACAAAAAAGATTTTGTTTATAATCCAATCCAATAACTGTTTTACAGAACAGTTGTCACTTTGCCACAGAGATCAATACATAAATCAGATTAAACAGAAAAGTCCAATACAGGTTATAACAGTTTCAGCAATTTAATATGAAAGAACAATATTTATTACCTCTTTGCTGAAGATACCTTTGACTTTTGAGGGACTTTAGAATATGCATTAAGTATCCTGAATGTACAAAGAATATGGAGTCAAATAAATCAACTAAAACAATGAAAAACAATTATAGCTCGACTGCGATAATGCAGCATAAGAAGTTACTTAGATCCATTTAATACACATTTTTCATTGACATTGTGGGGGGAAACAACAGAACACCTGTTAAAGAGATTCGCAACCTCTTCACATTCACGCGCATTGTAGAACCATATACCATTCACTTCTTGAGAAGCATTCCGGTATAATAGATATGGAACCTGGACTTCATGCTCAAAATCTCCCAAGAGATTTTCCACCAAATTATCTGTTTACACCACAAATTCAAGTCTCTTAATTGCACACACAAGCCAATTGGGAGATCATCAAACTTCAGCTTAAGAAAAATACAAATTTAAAAAAGAAAGAAAGAAAGAAAAGGAAATGCACTTCAGCTACCGGTATTTCTCCTGTTCATCACAATGAACTGAAACCGAGGTTGGGAGTTCCTGAAAGCAAAACAACCAAAATAGAGAACACAACTTCAGTCCAGCTGATCATAACTATAATCGGAATTCCGAACTCGCGCAACATTTCTGGCAAATGAATTGAATACCTCAAAAATGAATTTAAAAAGATAAAAAAAAAATGAAATAAGACGAGCACCTCTTCACGACAAATAAAGATCCTTCGACGTCCTTGCGGCTCTGCAAATGAAAAAGGATAGGGTGATGCATAGAGACGAAATGGAAATGGGAAGATGAAATGAAATTGAGATGAGAATTAGGAGAGAGACCCATTGGGTGAGGTCGATATTGAAGTGGTAGAAGGTGACATGACCGGCGGTGATGAGAATTTCCTCGACGAAAGGGTCGATTCGCTGGAGGACAGTGAGGTTGAGGAGCTTGGTGCTGTGTTGGTCCAGATTGGGCATCAACTTGCCGCTCTGTGACATAATTGTCTTCCTCAA
>JAYMTE010002652.1:0-10876 GCA_036897545.1 Pelargonium fulgidum
TCCTTACTGTTTTCAATGTTAAATTCTATCAAGTAAACTTTAACACTTTCGTCAAGCTTTCTGATGGTCGAAAGTTCAGTTGCTTTTAAATCTTACATACTTTTAACAATGGAGCTTCGTGTAGATTTAATTTACTAGGATTCTCGGAAAGTTGGAATGACAGTTCTTTTAGCAGTAGAAACTGCTCTTTGGTTACTTATGAGTTTTTTTTTTCTTTCCCTTCTGCTTATGATTTGTATTGGTTCTAATATAGCTATTTTAGCTCTTTATAATGCTCCTACTCATTTGAGTTTTGATCACTCACCATAGATGGAATTTATGCTTCACTGTCTAGTGGAGCTTTGCTTGAGCTCTCTTTATGACTGCAGAAGTGCTATATGTCCAATCATTGATAAATGATAAGTGCAATGTAGGTTTCTTGTGCTCGTCTTGTGTGACTGCAGTACTTTTCAGGGTGCCTTTGGGTGGTTAAGGTGTTAAAAGTTAGTTTTTCTTAAAAGAAAAAGTGTTTAAAGTTCGATGGTGATTATGAAGTTGTTGTTGGGTATGGTTAAAATGACGTTTAGGGTGTTTGTCAACTTATATTTGTTTTAAAATTCTCTCATTGATGCTTTATCTTATTTATTTTGGTTTCTCAGCACTAATTGTTTTCAGATGTAATTGTATGACACAGGAAAAGTACAAGAATAAACCGTGGCTGTTAGAGGATGAAACAGGGCAATTTCAGTATCATGGTCATCTTGAAGGCGCACAGTCAGCAACTTACTACCTACTAATGATGCAGGGGAAGGAATTTGTTGCTATTCCTGCTGGTTCTTGGTACGCATGAAATATGCTAGAGTTCTTGTCCATTTATTTATGCTTCAGGAGGAAGAATTTAAGGAAAATGTTATCTCCGTCATTTTATTTTTTTTGTCTGTGGTGAGTATTAAGGGTTATGCATGCTAGGGATTATATCTTTTTAAATAATGCCATTCATAATTATTACAGGAGACTGCTTTTCTAATACTTCATTGTGGATCTCAGTGAAATTTTGTGCTTCCACTAAGTGCTGTTTGATATGTCTTCTTCCTAGGTACAACTTTAACAAGGTTGCACAATATAAGCAACTTACCTTGGAGGAAGCTGAAGAGAAGATGAAGAATAGGAGGAAGACTGCTGATGGATATGAAAGATGGATGATGAAAGCTGCAAATAATGGAGCTGCTGCATTTGGTGAACAGGAGAGGCCTGATGAAAAGGATAGTGCTATGGGTGGGGGTAGGGGACGCAAAAAGACAGGTGGTGATGATGATGAAGGTAATGTCTCAGATAAAGGGGAGGAAGATGAAGACGAAGAGACAGCAAGGAAGAATAGACTTGGACTTAACAAAAGAGGTGGTGATGATGATGAAGAAGGTCCAAGAGGAGGGGATCATGATATGGACGATGATGATATTGAGAAAGGTGAGCCATTTGTATTCTTTATATTCTCTCTTAATTAAATATTGCAGCAAGTAAGATTAGGTTTCTACAATTTTTCTATTTCATGTAGTGATGCTAAATTTCTATTTTTAGTTTAACCATATTCTTGAGGACCCGGAGTTTTTTTAACTTTTACTCCGCCTGAGGAAATATAACACAGCTCTATACTTATCAGTTATCAGGCTATGTATCCTATCCTGCTTCGCATCATAATTTTATAATCTCCTTAAACATTTCCTCTTCTGGGAATGGATCTTTATTTCCTTTAGTCTACCAATTTATTAAAGAAAATCTTACTGGAGAGAACACATGGAACAGTACAAGAAACAATAACGAGAAAAAAAGGAAATTTTATTGAAATTTGTATCAACCTTTGTGATGCTGAAACCTTATTATCTGACTGTTGATTATGAAAAAGGATTTTTGTAACTGCCTTAAGTATTTGGTTTCCAAGGATTTGAAGTCTTAACTTGTGAGGATTTGCCTAGTTTTATTCTAAGTAAACCCCATCTTCTAATTGACCTAGATTGCACTGAATTGCTACACAGTGGAATCAATTGTTGTCAGTTAAGTGTCTTCTGTTTTATTATTGTTTTTTTATTATTTTTTTTTCAAACCGCAATATCATTTTATTGTATTGTGAAGTTGTGGAAAATTTAGGTATTCCATCTTTGAGCAACTGATGCTGTCTGTTGTTAGTAATGAATGTGTATTTTGTTCGTTGTCTATTTGATGTAGAAGACATACTTACTGGCCACTATTGGGACCTATGTTTCTCATGAATGGCATTGACTTAAGTCCTTCCATATCAGCATCGCCAAGTTTTTTCTCTTCTATGTAGAAATTGTTTTTCTTTGTCTAGCATTTTAAATTTGTTGGCTTTAGGTGATGACTGGGAGCATGAAGAAATATTTACCGATGATGATGAAGCCGTTGGTAATGACCCCGAGGAGCGTGAAGATTTGGCCCCTGAAGTTCCTGCTCCCCCAGAAATTAAGCAGGTCTGTCCAGATATATTTGGCATTTGCATACCGCCTGTTCGTTTCCCTTTTTATGTCGCTTTGTCATTGACTCAAGGCTATTTTTCTATTAGTGGCATTGAAGTTCATGAGATGTATTAATTTGCTTCAGCATGTTAGATGACCTTAGGCTTATGCCCATTTTGTCATTTATAATACTCTTCTGAAGATTGGCTATGAGAATTTTTTTTCCACGAACTTGTGATGTAATGTAACAAGATAAATATCTTCATTTGAAATACTGGCATATTTTCAAGAGAATGAAAAGTCGGTGTCTTGAATTAATTATAAAAACATACTTGAAGTCTCAGACTTTAATCTTCATTTTCACAACGTAGAGAGCTTTAAAAAGAAATGGAAGTCTTGAAGAGTGTATGCAAATGTTTGATGACCAAACCATATCTATACATATCTGCAGGATGATGATGAGGATGAGAATGAAGAAGCCGATGAAGAGGGGGGAGGACTGAGCAAGTCAGGAAAAGAGTTGAAGAAGCTGCTGCTTGGTCGTGCTAGTGGGCTCAATGATGAGGCCGAGGATGACGACGATGACGATGATGATGTATGTTCTTTTACGTTTATCGTAATAATTTGCTGTTGTGTTTAATAATAACACTGTCGACAATTCAACATGCATTCTGATAGATGCTCTGTGAATTGCACTTTTGTGGATTATTACTGATAAAAAAACTTGCATTCTGGAATGAGTCATTCATCTGTTGTTGAAATTCACAGTTGTAATACCTGATTTTACGTAGAACTTAGTTTGATATGTGTCATTTTATTGCTAATATACATGTATTCATTCACAGAGCTCTTTGTGTCTATTTAGATGGATGATGATATTGATCTGGTTCCAAAGCAAAAGGTTGCGCTTAAAGAGGAACCTGCTGAAAACAGTCCATTAAAACCAACACCTTCTGGATCTACTAAGGGAACCCCATCAACCTCCTCCAAGTCAGTGAAAGGAAAGAGAAAATTGGATGCTGATGATGCAAAACCATCTAAAACTGGAACTGTTAAGAAGGTGAAGACGGAAAGTGTAGGGCCATCGCTGTTTTTTATTTTATTATAAATGCTCGATAGTTGTATTTTATATTTGTAATAGATGTTCCTTTTGACATGTTAGGATGTCTCTTGCTAAATCTCATTTCTTTTTTAATTTTTTTTTGGGAATCAGGAAGCAAAGTCTTCTGTGAAGGAGGAAAATGGGTCTGCTTCTAAAAGTAGTGTACCTCCCAAAAGTACATCATCATCATTGAAAGCAGGGTCAACATCATCGTCAAATGCTGGAGCTGTTACTGAGGAAGAAATAAGGGCCGTATTATTACAAAAGGCACCTGTGACCACTCAAGATCTTGTTGCCAAATTCAAAGCGAGACTGAAAACTCCAGAGGTTTGCTTTACATCATTTTCTAGTTCCCAATTGTGCTTATTTAATTTTTTATAAAACTGTCATCTTTAGTCACTTTCACTTAGCCAGCTGACTGCAGCCTTTTTTATGGTGAAATCCATTGGTCTTTTTAGTCACACCTTGAACAATAGAGATAGAGCATTACCAGTACTCTGATAATTAATGAAAATTACATTTTGCACTTTACCTGGCGTTTGAGTCTACATCTGTGATGTGATGTTCCCCCTGGAAATTAGGATTAATATTTATTCGCCTTTATCAATTTTTGTCAAATTATGTTGATTTTGGTATAGTAGTTTAGTGGACTCCAGTTTAGAAGTATCCGTGGGTGCTTTGATATGCTAGACAAAAAGTACATGTGGCAGTTTTACACCAGGGTCTTTAAATTATCATATACAGCAGTGGAGTATTTAGTTTCGGAAAATTTTAAAATCATTAGTTTAATATTTTTTTATTTTTCCCTCTATGAAAATTTTCAAGTCACTACCATCTACTTTACTCCCTTATCATTCTACCTCATGTACTTTGAGAGTTTTCAAGTCAATGCCGTACATTTTAGTCCCTTTTTTATTTTGCCACGTCTACTTTAAATTTCTCTTGTCACTAATTGTAATGTTTCATACTTTGCATGCATGCTGATTTTCACAATTCCATGCCACAGATATTTTTCTTCTGTTAGTTGACCCACCCAAATTTAGATAGTTGGAGTAGGAGAATATTTTTCTCATCCTTTCTCCTTCCAATGAAAGGAGAATACAGTGGGTAGGTATGTAGTATTAGCTTGAATTTTTTGGAGTGGATAGGGCAGAGTGGAATGAGGGGGAAAAGTTGAGTTCAATTGATCAAATATGTTGGAAATTAGAGAATGGGAAATGATTCATGCATGTATTACCTGGTGCACGTCAAATGCATGTACATGTGAAAATGAATCATGAACGTTGATTACATCTAACCCAAGAAGGTATCCACTACCCCACCCAGCTGAAAACACAAGTTGCCCAAATAATATGGATACTACCATTTTCCACCTATCACAGCCTGACACGTGCCTTACATGTATTTGACATATAAGGCGACTGCATGCGCCATTTTGCTTCCTAAGAGAATATGTAATGTCTCATGTTCATAATATCATTAACATGGGTTAATTGGTGCAGGACAAGAAGGCTTTTGCTGATATCCTGAGAAGAATTTCAAAGATACAAAAGACAGCTGGAGGTAGCTATGTTGTGCTTAGAGAGAAGTCAGAAGTGAAGACCTAGGTCATTCTGGTTCTTAGCCTGCATGCTTATGCATTCTCTATCCCAATCTTGTTTCATAAGAGAATCTGAGAGACACCTTCTGTAAAAAAGCCTCTGCTTTGGATTATAGTGAGTTCTGTTGGATATGATAGGCTGAGTGGTCAAATTTAAGGGAATATTTGCTACTATTTTGTGCTGTGGGATTTTCTCCATACCCTGGTTAAAAGTGATTTCACTCACATCTGTAAAATTGAGAAGTTATCAGTGACACTGGGATTATGAAAGCAAGTAATGAATTTTAAAGATGCTGTTAGGTGCACATTTGTTCATTCATTTTGCACCAGAACAAGAAATTACAGTGATTATACTATATCTATCCATTTTGGAGCTCAACTATGCTCTTACCTTCCCAACACGTGATTTTGACAAAAATAAGGAAAGCAGATAATTAAGATATTCTTATTAATTCATACATAACTAACTTCTTAAATGGCGCAATGCACGCACACATATATTAAGAACAGTTTTGCTGTTGATCTTGATCATCAAATGTCTGGTCTGGTGAGCAGAATATGATAATGTCAGCCTCTACAGGCAACCTGAAATCAACCTTCTTTTTCACCTTCCCACTCAGGCTCCTGGTCATTGAATTATTAGCAGAAACCTCAGAGCTCCCTTCATTAATCTTTAATGGTCGGTCCAAGGCAGGACAGTCTCTTTGTCCTGAGGATGATGGTGTTGCATCTGCATAGAATCGGGTTAATGAAGACGGGTGTATCTTTCTCGGGACTTTCTTTTTTAGCTTCCCGGCCTCTGAGTTACATTCATTAATCTTCAATGATCTGTCCAAAATGTCTCTTGGGAACTGTCTGAACACATGCAGTTCACCCCCAGCTATGCATTCTGGATTCACACCAGGAGAAGATAAGAGCCAGTCCTCTAAAGTTGCTTTACTCACCTTTGAAACAAGTTTATTATCTGGTGGCTCATGAACTTGTTTCTTCTTCTTGTTCTTCGTGTTCTTGACCGATTCAATGATGGATGATGATCCTGTTGGTCTCTCTGAACTTGAGTGTCTTGCACAGCAAAGATTGGCTCCCATAATTTCATCAAACGAGATAGGTTTGGATCGATCAGCGTGTTCGTGGGAATTTATAGAGGTCTTGAGGCGTTAAAGCCTATAGGAAAGGACAATACATGTTGGCATATATGTATATTGAACATTAGCTTGGTATCATCATCATCATTTTGGCATGTTATGGAATATGTTCATCTATCAGAAGAAGCAAATGAAAATGACTTCTTTTGATATTTAGTTGTTTTGTGCAACTAATGGTTTCTTTTGTCAATCCTAATTAGATAATCAATCTCATCATAACACAACAAGCATAAAAAGACAGTTTTTTTTATCAACTTTTCTTCTATTTTTAGTTTGTCAAAGCATTGCCCAATTGGGGCTTGGAGGGGTGATGAGATCAAGGGTTCTCTGTTAATTTCAATAAGATCCAGTGGGTCAGATCAGTTCACTTTCCATGTTATTTATGGAAGATAGAAACAGATTTCAGTTCTTGATTCAGAATCATCCAAACATTTCTTGGAAAGTAAGTGCTTTATAGTATTGTTTTTACACTAAAGCTGTTGGGGACAAGAATCTGATAGACATTGTGATCATAGCCCAGGTTTTGTGACAATAGTTTCATAAACCTTATCATTAACTAGATAATGTGACAGACATATTAATTAGTGGGATAAAAATTGTGGTTGAAAGCTATGTGTTTGCATATGGTCAAATATCAAATTACAGCTATTGATTTACCTAGGACAATAAGATATGCTGACAAAAATAGAAAGCAAAAAATCATTCGGATGTGTTTGCATTCTTAGTTAATTTGATTATTCAAGTTGTAAAGATTCGGAAAACCACTACATCTGTAAAACTCGCGGATTATGGGTAGTACACTAGAGGATAAACACCAAGGTTCTTTGCGGGCACCACGTAGCCACCGGTCAATCACACGTTACTATCTTGTAAGATAAGTAGATCCTATGATGAATACTCATCTCGAAGAGAAGTAAGAGAAAGTTCATTACCGAATTATTTTTATGCATAAACTCGTTTCTTCATGATGATTCTCTCTAGAGCTTTCTATATTCTTCTTACTATACTTCACATTTTATGTGAATATTTTACTCCAACGCTCTAAGCGGTTTCCAGTTACACATCCGACCTCTCTACTTAACGACGTGTTCTCTCTGACCAAGTCATAAGATTCGGACATCGGACCCCAAAGCCGATCATAATTACTTGAATGTAGTAAATGTTAAATTACCGTGACACGAGAAAAAGAAAAATAACGCGACACCATTCTAGTGTGCTCGTTTTGACATAGTAATTAGATTCTTTGTCATACCCCATAAATAAAGTGTCCTCATTTACAAGAAACCTTGTGCTTCATAAATTAAATCATGCAACATCTTTATTAATTTGTTATCACAAAAGATGCATATATAGTATTGAATGCATATGGGTGAGCAGAGCAGAGCACAGAGCCACAAGTGCCACAGTCTAGGAAAGCAAATTTGGAACCCAATGAATGAAGCAGCTCTAGATATATAGTATCTGTGAAACATCTGATTCCATGTCTAGCTTTTGTCTGGTTTTTGCAGATTGCACATGCAACAGGTCAGGTGTAAGCTTATGTCTTGCTCTTTCTTCAATATGTAGTAGATACTATACTTGTGAATATTATATTACAAATAAAAAACACAAGACACTTGAAACAAAACAGTTGTTGGATTTGAAACCAATACTATTTAAGTCAACTCCACTGTTATTGTGTTCAAATTCTATGAGTGAAATAGTGGGAAAGCACCACATAAAATAAATATATGAACAAACCAGAGCATCCAAAAAATAAAAATAAATATATGGTACTGTAGATTGATCACAAAAAAGTTTGATACCTGCTTTCATCTCCACTTTCCTTTTTCTTTTTCTAACATCAAAATTATGAATTTATTTATTCATATAGGACGATAACAAAAATTAAATTTTGAAGACAAATCAAACCATGCAAATCTGACAAAAAAGCCGATTTCAAAATTAACATGTGAACCACTCAATTTGCATACTAAACTTCATTATTCTAATTAGTTATTCAGTCGTCAAATTATTAAAAAATTGTTGCCATTCTCTAAGAGTGATGCTAATAACACGTATTTACCCTTAAAACTCTATAAAACTTCTATATATTCAACAACTTTCTATTTTAAATTTACTTAACACAATTATGACGGTGATTATGATTTTAAAATTTATTTTTATTTCCATTTATATCATATAAATTATAATAAATTCAAATAATTATTAAAATTTTGATTTCAAGTAAAACTTTAATTCATTGACTCACTAGTATAGCCAACAAATTCATGATCATACCAAATATCTAAAACTAAATTGACAATAAGCAAGCCAATTGTCAGTACCAGTCTGAGAGTGGGCCTCAAGTGATATTGTTGAAACCCTAGGGGCATGTAGGTAAAAACACAACAGTTCTAAAAAATTTGGACACCTAAAAAGCCTCCTTTAGCCTTGGCCAGAAGGAAAGTATATGTCCCTATCTGCCGTCCACGTGTACATCCTCCAAAATCTAACCGCCCAGCATCGCCGATCAACCCCAGACTAAAATAAATAAATAAATACTAAATATCTCTTTTTGTTCTCAATTTTTTTGAATTTGTATTTGTTTTCAATAGAATCAGTGACGCTAGTGGTTTCGTCTCTCTCCTTGCTCTGCTTTCTCGTGTTCGCGTTGCTCTTGAAGTTTCTATCACTCAACTTCGAAAACTGCATAGCTCAGGTACTCCTCTATATATATATTTATATTTATATCTATATTTATTTGTGTTTGTGTTTCTAGGTTGCTCTGGAATCAATTGCTTGGTTAGAGAACAGTGAAGGGTGTGGTGATTATATATAATTATATATGTTGTGATTCAGATTTGTTTGTGTTTCGTTTTGTGTGCTCGAAATGTAGGAACTACTTTTTTGATATTTGCTTGCGAAGTGTGCTTGAGCATGTATCTGATTGAGTTTTATTTGGGTTTATTTGAATTTGGATTTGGAGTATCAATGATTGGTAAGTTTTGTGTTTCTGAATTTAGAAGAAAGACTGGTGCTGTATTGTAATGCAATGCAAGCAGATTTAACCTTTCATTTTTGGTGGGGGCACGTGGTGCTTTATGTAGTTATGTGTATTGCGGCTATGGACTTGAGTTGTTCTCTGTGGAGTTGATGGAGCCGGATATGGGGCTTGCGCACTTTTTTTGACTTTATATGTATGTGACCCCTAAACTTGGTTTGAAGTTGGTGGGATCTTTTTATGGTTCTCTGCTTTGGATTGGTATTTGGTGGCTGCTGATTGAAATGGAAATCAAAATTTGAACCAATGGGTCACTTTTGACTTTTTCCATAGAGGGGTGATGTAATGTTAGTGGAATGGTATTTAATAATAAAGGATGCTGAAAGGGTGATTTGGAGTTAGCTTACGCTCAACGATTCTGTAACGATAAGATTTTTTTTTTATTGTGTTTTTTTGCTTGTTCTTTCACCATAAAAGGGAACAGAAAAAAATTACATTGCAATACTTGATTAGTTATTATTCAAAGCGGATGGTACGAATTGAGGTTTGGATGAATGAATGTGAGGTATGATAAATGAATTGATCATGCTGAAAACCGGAGTAATAGATATGTGATAAGGATATTGGGGGGAAATAGGGTTTTGGACAGAGAAGAAATGATTTGATGACATTTTGTTATTTTGATGCTGGCTAGAGGGTGTAACTCCATCGCAGGATTTGTAGCAGTAACAAAATTGCTGGGTACAGTTTTATTGAACTGAGGAAAGAAGAGATATTTCGTATATGTTTTGTTTCTTTGTGTTCCAACTGTATTAGATTGCGTTTTTTTTTGGGAACAACAATGTGTTCCATTAGTCATAATTATGTGGCGAATTGATTGCGCTAAAAGCAGACTAGCAGAATAACGGACATGATCCGAGGCTTCATTTATTTCATAGAAAATAAATATGGAAAATATTCTCTATTTGCTGCTTTTTGCAACAATAAGGACAAATTTATCAATGGAAAACATTTATGGTCAAGGAAAGTTGTCCTTACAGTTCCATTTTCTCCATAAGTGTATTAGGTTATAGGTTTTCCAAAGACAACCGGACACCAGAAAAAAATTGCTGGCATGTGATGTTTTATGTGAAAAACAGAACATCATATGTTTGTTATACTTTTCCCCATTCAAGTTGATCATATCTTTCATGTTGCAGATATCCGTAGCTGATTTCTTTAAATAAGTTTGGTATTAGATTATGCTATTAGTATTATATTTCATTATGCCAAGACACTTGCAACATAGCTGTTTGCATACTATGATCGTTGTCACTTTCACTTTGACTTCTTCTCAATTAATATATAATGTACCATGTAATGCTGTTTGTCTAAAATAGCACTGGTTTTTGGAACGTTCTAATATCAGTGTGTATTTTGATTTTTCAGGTTGCCCCTTTCTTTTTGCATAATTGATGCATATGTTTTCCCTTATTGGGTAAAATTACTTATACAGCCATGCAAAAGGAGACTAGTACTAGTGGCCCTTCAACCCCTACTGCCCATGTTCGTCATCGTAAACGCTCATCTGAGGTTGGTTGGTATATTGTTATTTTC
>JAYMTE010002653.1:0-10876 GCA_036897545.1 Pelargonium fulgidum
GCCCTCGAAACCCTCACTTTCGCCCAAGGCACCGTCGTCCGCAATGTCGCCATCGGCTGCGGTCACCGCAACCGCGGCATGTTCATCGGCGCCGCAGGGCTCCTGGGCCTCGGCGGCGGCGCTTTATCCCTCGTCGGCCAGCTCGGCGGCCAGACCGGCGGTGCCTTCAGCTACTGCCTAGTCAGCCGAGGAACCGAATCCTCCGGGTCATTGGTTTTCGGGCGCGGATCCATGCCCGTGGGCGCTGCCTGGGTTCCCTTGATCCGAAACCCGCGAGCACCGAGTTTCTACTACATCGGGCTCGCAGGTCTCGGAGTCGGAGGCGTTCGGGTACCCATATCCGAAGAAATCTTCCGGTTGACCGAATTGGGCTCTGGCGGGGTCGTGATGGACACGGGGACCGCCGTGACGAGATTCCCGACTATGGCTTATGTGGCGTTCCGGGACGCGTTCGTGGATCAGACCCGGAACCTCCCTAGAGCCCCGGTGGTCTCGATATTCGACACGTGTTATAATCTGTTCGAGTTTGTGTCGGTTCGGGTCCCAACCGTGTCGTTTTACTTCTCGGGCGGGCCAGTCCTGACCCTACCCGCAAGGAATTTTCTTATACCGGTGGACGAATTGGGAACGTTCTGTTTTGCGTTTGCTCCGTCCGGATCCGGACTTTCTATAATAGGGAATATACAGCAGGAGGGAATCCAGATTTCTTTTGATGGAGCTAATGGGTTTGTGGGATTTGGACCTAACGTTTGCTAAAAAAAAAAAGAGGAAAAGTATGATCTCAACTTGTAAAGGTGGTGAGTTTTGCTAGTCTATTTTGTATTAATAGTAATTTAAGTAGTGAGTTGTAGGGTATTTACCAATATTGTAATGATCTTTTATCTTTTGGTTTGGTTCCTAGTAACATATGTAGTACAAAATTAACTATTAAACATGTGTGGTGTTGTTGTTTAAGGTGTGGTGTGGGTCAAACATTTCTATAGGCAGAGATATTCCTAAACAATCAATAGGAAAAATAAAGTTGATTTTAACATGACCTGAAATGATCCAATAGATTCCTTTAAGCCTTTACCCCAAACACATATAAACACCTTTAAAGTCTTTAATTGAGGTTGAGTTGTCCATTTCAACTTAAAATTGGACCCCAAGGTTTCGCGGATCAAACTGGGTAGAAATTTTCATATAAAAATTGCAGGTGAAGTCGGAAATCTGAAATCTGAACTGTCAACTCTGTCTGAAGATGGTGGGTGATGAGAAAGAATGAGAGATAGAATGATGAGGGGAAGAGGGAGCCACCAGCTTTGGGGAAGGTGGACATGTGATAGTGAAGCAAGCAATCAGTAGCAGCAACAAGTACTGTGTATGGGAAGAGGTTTTTGTTTGGTACCTTTGGCTTTAGTGTAACCTAAGTTGGAGTGCATTCAAGCCATGACTTTTACAAAGTTTCTTTCTTTTTCCTCTTTCGAAAGATTGGAATTATTAACGTTCACTTTTCCTTCCTTTTCCAATTTCAAACAAAAGCCACTTATCAACACTCAAAATGTAATTGCTCTAATCTTTAAGGAGATAATCATTACATGTATCTACATGCATGTATATTACATGTAAGCTGACGTCTCGCTTTCTCAGCCACAAAATATTACTTTCTCTTCAAAATTTGTGTCTCTCCTAATTCACTGTCAAATCAGAGGCATGTGATTATAATTGCGTTTCATCCCTCTACATGCAATATACATACGGTAGAAAAATTATTGACAGCTAGCAAGCCTCCTCCTCCTCTTCCTAGGGTTGTGTGCGCAATGACTTTAGAGGCCCACAAAAGTTAGTATTTGGTGGTGAAAATTGGAGAAAGCTGAGGGAATAAAGTGATGTGTAATTAAAAGGCTTTGGTAAGAAAATTACCAGCCAATTCTGCATCACCCATCAGCTGCATCTGGACTGCATATCCCTCCAAACTTCCATTTTCCCCTTTTTGGATATGGATTTGGAATTTTAAGCCAATTTTGGTCCCTCAAATCATAGCCATTCAATATTGGATGTGGTGATTTCAGGTTTGTTTGAGTTCGGGTTGGTAAAGTCTTGGTCGGATCGAACTTTGGGAGACCTACCAGAGGTTCGATCCAAATCTCCAGCACTACTTCTACCTTCTAATAAATCTCTCAAAAAATCTTTGCTAGAAAAAATTTAAAACCAGAGAGCAGAAGGGGAAAGAAACAGCAGGGCAACCCGATCTGATGACATATATTACGGTTGCAATAACATTATATAACCTACCTACACAAACTAAATGTTCTAAATAATTAGAATATTTACAGGCAGCTAGTGTATGCTACCCCGGAACAAAAACGGTTTTCTGGGCCTCAAAATCATACAAGGTATCATCCCAAAATGCCAACACCTATCAGTCCTAATTTACCAGTGTTGGAAGCCACAGATTTTCTACTTCAGAAAATATCTCAACCAATCTCTTTTGACTCTCATCTATTATAACCTTCTCATTTCCATGGAAACTTCGGGTTAGTGAAACCTAGGCTAGAGGAACAAGTATGCAGTTCTTTTAGAACTTGAACAGATACTTGAGATCCTCAACTGTTAGGCGAGTTGCAGAGCTTCCGCCTTGATCTTCACCAAACGCTGATGCAACCATTTTTCTCTTTTCTTCCTGTAACCATCCATCGCAGCCGACGAGATATCAGAAAATAAACACTTCACAGTGTGCGTATAGTGCCCAAGAAAAGTATGAATGACAGCAACAGTAACTATACCTGGAGAGCTAATATCCTATCTTCAACGGTATCTTTAATAGTGATACGTGTTACAGTAACAGGACGAGTTTGTCCGATTCTATGAGCTCGATCAATAGCTTGGTCTTCAGTTGTTGGATTCCACCATAGATCCAAAAGGATTACATGACATGCTGCAACCATGTTCAAACCAAGGTTTCCTGCTTTTAGTGACATCAGCATAACCGTCACCTGCAATAAAATCCAGTCACTTAGATTCCATGAACAAGGATTTAAGCAAAACTAATCCTGCAGAACATGACCAAATCGTAACATGTATTATTATGGAAGCATATATCTTAAATCAATTGGATTCCCTTAACTTTTATGGGTTGAAGAGACTTCTTATCAAATACTCAGTTTGCCTAAGGTATATATGTACATGCACTAATTGAGCTCATGAAAGTTGTATTCAAAAGTCCATGTAGAGGGCAAACCTCAGGATCAGAGTTGAAATCTCTTACAGCCCTGTCTCTTGAAGTAAGGGTCATTGTGCCATCAAGCCTCCTGTATTGTATGAGATAGTGTCTCATTTCTCGCTCAACCAAGTCCAACATGCCAGTCCACTGGGAAAAAATAATTGTTTTTATTGGTCCTTCTGGAACGTTTGAATACACTGTTGTGTGCACTGTAGCACTAACACCAGAATGGGAACTCTCTCTGTTTGTCTTTCCAGAAGATGGAGAATTTTCATTGCATCCTAAGGAACTTTGTGGTTCTGAACTTGCACCATTGACAAGTAAATGTGTTTGCAGAATCTCAAGAATAGCTGTGATTTTAGCAGAAGTGAAATTATTCTGCAGAACTCCTGATTTCTCGCCAAACTGAGAATTCATGGGATTTCCATCAAAATCATCAGAGATACAACGTATAAGAGTAGCTTTGGAATAAACAACATCAGTGCTGAGCTGCTCTTTGCAATTCCTTGCAGGGCACATATTGTCATCGCCTGTCAAATATTCTGATACACATTGATAGCAAAAAATATGACCACACATGGTAACAACAGGGTCCTCAGGTGGATCCTGTAAAAGAATCAATGAATAGAAGAATAAGATAGGTCTGTAAGCAATGACACATTCTTTCTTTTAGCTGCTAGTCCAATACTTCCAATCAAAGTATATACCTACAAGACTAAGAAGGAGAAATTGGAACTATGTACATCTGCAACAAGTACAGACAGCAACTCAAGTTCAATGTCTGGAAACATAGCATTTCAGAGTATTTTGATCCTAACAAGAGTGGACAAGCTCCCACAGTCCAACATATTTCTAATTAAAAATATACTGCTATAAAATGACAACACATAACGCCATAACCTACGAAAATCCTAGTATCCATAGCAACAATGACATCAGAGGACTGTATTCCATAAAAATGCACATCAATGTTCCAAGTACATATGAACAATTTGTTAAAGCTTCCAAATGAAGATGCATAGAGAAGTATATAATATTACTCACATGGCATACTTCACATATGGCCGAGGAAGTTCCCAGAAGATCCAAAAAATCTGTAACCATATCTTTAGGAAGTCTCTTTGCCATTTCAACAGAACCTTTTCCAGCAGACTCTGAATTAAATCCTTTGACAAGAAGTGGATGGTCACAAGCTTGACGAAGACGCAAAAGTAACAGAAGAATATTTGCATAATTTTGATTCAATGTGCCAGCAGCAGCATAGGCCTGCAAGGTAACAATCATAGAAGCATGTTGCAGATCAGGGCTCGGTCTTCAAGAGATCTAATGCACTGAGATAATGTGCCTTTAACACCATATACAATTTACTTGGGATTAAGGCTTTATTAAGAAAATATGGTGCAGCATACTTATTGGAAGTTGCAAAAAAAAAAAATAAATAAAGATAATTAAAACTCTTAAAACCTAATGCAGAACTACTCAGTTCATTCATGAGGAAATAAATAAATGGAACTAAGTTCACCTTAAACTGAGAGCGTGATTCAGCTTCAAGCTTGATATAAAATGCCCGCTCTTCCTGTGAGAAGTCTACCTTATTCAGGCGTATGGTTTTGGGGGGTAATTGAATTATAGGCTCCCCATCAATCAATGTTCCTATACCCAAAACAAAATATGAAGACAGTCAATTCAATAGAAAAGTGATTCAAGGTTCGAATTAGATACAAAAATTCCATCTTGGGTCACACTTACATAAAAGTGAAAAAACATGTAGTTTCACATTCTCATTGAAAGGGCAACATATATGGAAAGCTGTTATTGGAAAGAGGGGACCAACTCAAGATGAAGCCAAGCTAGAATAATAAACTTCTACCATTAGCAGTGGTGAAATCTGCCAACTATGATCACAACAAATGGCTGGTGGGGAAGAATTAAAGAAATTGACTTGAATAGATTAAAACCAACAATATTGGTTATGAATGTCTTGAAGATCCAGGTATACTTCTTTCATAGCTTCTCAATATCCAAGCAATAGCAGAGGATTTTATTAAAACTAACATTTACTCTACCAACAAAAGTATAGAAAAAGGAAATAATCACCCTGTCCAACCACCCAAATAACAGAATAATGCATCTACCTTTTGTTCGCCGGAGCATGCAAGCCCTCAGAACTACTTGAAGCTTCATGTAACCCTGGATTGAATTTCTCGATATCAGATTCTTTATCCCGTTGATAAATGCTTTGTATTTAGCATATGGGTCATATCTCAGAAACCTGAAGTAGCTGTACAAATCATCAATTGAATTTTGTATAGGTGTTCCAGATAAGCACCACCGTCTTTTTGCACGAAGACTGCAGCAGGCTCGAGCCACTTGAGTTCTGTGATTTTTTATTGTTTGAGCTTCATCTAATATCACCCTAAGCCAATTTACTCTTGCAAGAGCACCACAATCATAATCAATAGAGGAACTATCTATTCCTTTTCTTCCCTTCTTTCCCTTCTTAGTAACAGCTGTTATGTTTTTCCTCTTCCTATTGGTAGAAAATTCGGCAGACAATCCATGCTTGTCCCCATTTTTTTCATCATCATCCTCGTCAACTAGGGGCTGTTTTGGGACTTCGTTAGTTACAATAGAATATGTTGTCAGAACCACATCATACTTCGCCAATTCAACATGATCCTTTGTCCTACTGCCTCCATGATAGATTAGTACAGAAAGCTTAGCTTCATCTGCAACTTTCTCATCAAGTTCCCTGGCCCACTGTCGAAGAACACTTGCCGGACAGACAACCAATGTACCAGCTGCTGGCCTTCGCCTGTTGAACTCCCGTGTAGAAGTACTTGCTTCAGAAGCAAGTTTTAAACTATCAGACTCTCCTGTCTGCTTTACTTTATCCAAATTCTCACCTCCTTTATCATCATCATCATCATCATCTAAGTTCAATGCTTCAGCTTTGTGATCGCATAGGTCTTCTGACTTAGTTTTTTTCTGCAAAGACTTCTCCATTTGTATAAGAGCAATCATTGAGACAGTCTTTCCAAGACCCTGCGAGATGAAAGCCAAATGAGTCCTGATAGATGTTACTATTAATTATAAGACATCGAAAACAAATATCATGTGGCCAGTTCTACAGGTCAGTGCATCGCCGCAAAAAAAAAAATAAATAAAATAAATGTGACCTGATCATCTGCTAAAATTCCACCCAAACAATGGCAACTTTTGGTTTCCTTTTGAAGCATCCACGCCAGTGCAATTTTCTGAAAATGTGGAATGGCAAGTTCAATACAAATGCCACTCATACATTAAAGAACTAGTAACCTTAGATAAATATAAAAACCTGATGTCTAAGAAGAGGGACAGTCAGAAGACCATCAGGCAAAGTCGCTTCTAATTTGGGTTGATTGAAATCCTGAAACAACAAAATTCAAAGTTTACACTTTCTTAGCCCTTAAAAGATAAATAAATTCTTCAGTTACTAGAGATACAATGCAAACCCAACCATTTCCCGCTGTTGTAAAAACTAAAATGATCTAAATAATAATATATAAAAATATAACTGTAAGCACGATATAGGTGTCTGGTCTATCCAGGACTCAGGCTGCAAAATACATAGATATGCCAAACTTAAACGTACTTCCGATAAACATATTTTCAATCACTTCCAACTATTAAGGTTATGTAGCACAACTTGGTAGACATTGGAGCACCATAGAAGGCACGGGTATCCTCCCATACAAGGCAAAAGGCCCAGTGATTTACATTTTTAACTTAGGTTGTCTTTTTCAGGCTCATCCTATATGAATTGCACAATTTGCATCAATTTAAAAGCCGAAAAGCATTTTCTGAGAGAAAGAAGTTTCAAAGCTAAATTCATGTGTATTTTGGTCTTTTTAGCTAGGGTTACTAATTGGTAGTTTAATAGCTTCTCTGGGTCCATGTGCCAAATCATTACCATTCAACGACAATCCTATTAGTGATCCGTATAGCCACTTAAGTTGTCAATTTTGGTGGTCACAAGATATGTCAATTACTTTAAAAATTAAGAGATCAAATAAGTTTGATGACACTAAGAAAAATACAGCTCTTCATATAAATTGGATTAAATTATTGATTGAGAAGAGGAAAAGGTACGGACATTTCATAATACCCATGCAACTGAAAATATAAGAAGAATTAATTGCAAGGACTACCTCTACCACTGCTTGATAAATCAGTCTTTCATCTGTCCCCGTAGCACCATCTGGACCCACTCCAGAATGGTACATAGGATCACTTGAACTCGCATATTGTGGAGTAGATAAAGACTTCCCGTGCACCAAAGATGGGGGAAGAACTCTACTCCCGCGATTCTCATACATAATAATTTCATCATCGTTGACTCTACCAACATGATCCCTTGTATTGCCCTTGCTACTTGACCCAGATAAGTGGAAAGAGTTGCCATAAGTATCACGAGTCTGATTGTATGATTTAGAAGTTGATGCAGATGCCTGATGAGATGATGGAAGAGTCCTCTTCAACGCTTCTTGTGATGAAAGTTTCTCATATTCTTTCAAATGTGTATTAGATATTTGGGAATTGACAGTCCGAGGGTGAGCTCCATTGCCATTCTCTTTGAAATGGTTAGAATTATCTGACCGGGTTGTTCTCAGGTTAGAAACTCTAGTGTCAGCACTAGTACTTGGATGATACTGGAGTTTCATGGGGGAATGGTGGTTAACATTTGATGAGCTCCCATTAGAAGCAGATGCTCTTTTAGAATAAGGAAACTTTTGAGACTCTCTCCCATTACCTGCAAATTTGACAAATGACTCCATGATTTATAATATATGAATATTTTCAAACTAGGAAGTTCTTAATTTGAAAAACTGGGTAAGACCTGTTCTATTTGCACTTGTATCATCTGCCCATGATGGAAGAACCCTCAAATTTGTGGATCCTGTAGTAGGTAACGTATCCACGTCTATCTCAAATTCACTGTCAGATGAACTTATATCTATAGGCTCCATTGCACTTGCAAATTCTGAATGGTGATTTTATCTCTGAAACCAGTTTAGAAATAATTCTGAAGGACGAGCTAATCTGCAATTGAATATCAGAATCAGTATCTCAAAATACAGTGCCTAACCAGAGAAGAAAATAATCATCATTTAACCATCAGACAAGCTCACCAGGTCAGTGCACAATCTAGGAATTAAGCTGCAAATCCATCCAATCAAAATACAGAAGCAACTCCAAGATCAATGAATTTAATCATGGAGATAATTTACATGACCAGGCATCAAATGAGCTGCATTCCCATTTCAGAAATACAGCAAACGACTGACATTAACAGGACGGGAAACAATAGAAAATCAAACTGAAATATCATAGGAGATGGCTCAAAAGTTACTTTACAATGTTGTTTATAAATGTAGCTCTTTTATTATCAAAAAGTCAACGAATGCGGACAACACTATCCTATTTAACTAAATGATACTAATTCAATCCATAACCATCCCTCGCTATCGAAGTTCCCTCTTAAACACCTCCAACCCCTTAGTAATAATTTCATCCATAGTGAACCAAGGAATGAAGCATGTAAAATAAGGTGAGCAACACTTTGAAGCAGAGTAGCTGTAACCTTCCCTGAACCTCAACCCTCCCATTGATAAGTGATATTTCTTCTTTGGACCCTGCTGAATGGAGCCATAGAGCCCATAGGAAGAGAATGAGAACTAACCCTAAAACTGAACACAGTCAATTCTTCCTCATTAGTTACATCACCCAAATGGCATCAATTTCACCTAGCCAAATTCATACATAACCTGGAAGCCACTTCAAAACACACCACCACAGACCATAAAACAAATGCACCATATAAAATCAATAAAACTAAACATAAGTAATCCTGTTTGACATGTATTGTACATCTGGCTCTGGTAGAGTGAGCCAGTGTATGTTAATTGATCTTTTAACTTATGGACAAAGATCACTTGAAATTTGGAAGGAAAAAAAAGGTTGAAAAGGGAAGGAAAAAAAAAAAACAGGCCTGAGCTTAATGCTCCTATCAGTCAATACATTTCCTATAAAATTCCTTCCAGAGAACACCGCTGGGTTACTAAATGTGACAAATACTTAACATATCCTTCTTTGGGGTTCTACTGTTTCAGTGAATTGTCTAGTCATACAAGATAAATATAGTATGACTCTATGAATGATTTGGAGATCAAACCGATCAGAAGTATAGATGGGAGCACTCAAATTCTACCATAATTCCCCTGTCAAGAGATGAATAAAATAAAAATAAAAATGTTGCCGGCATTCCTTGTTGAATGGGGCAAAACGATAACTTCCTCACTCAATGGGAAAACACATTCAGAATAAACAGATAAATAGATGACAACCCAAATAGCCTAATTATGTTACCATTCTGGAAGCCATAACGCAGAATCAAGTACAAAATTAAGGCATGCAACAACAGGAACACCTATAGATTGTTTCAACAAACAAATTCAAACTACAGAATTTCAGAGATTTCAAGTAAAATGCAAAGAAAATAGAAATAAAATAAATTAAAAAAAAAATAACTCCCAACAATGGCCGATCCTGATCGTGACCCTAACCCTCGAATACATACTACTATTCGTAGGGTTTGCAGTGTGAGTCAAGTATGTGAGAAATTAACGGGCATGGGCGTTAGAATCAAGAAATCGAAAATGAAGAGGATAGAAATTTCACCTGGTTTGATTGCAGTTGCCGGAGCCGGCCAAACCCCCTCTCCGGTCTCTGTCTCGGTCTCGGCGCAAATCGGCGACGAACACCTAAATCGGAGCACAACCTCCTCTTCCTGGCGGCCAAACTGACCTCGCCAACTATTGGGGGTTTGGTTTCGAGAGGCAAATTTGTTTTTCAATAAAATCAGACGTTGAGTTGAGGTCAGGGCTTGGGTTCGGCTTGCGTACAGAGAGAGGGCGTGTTTCTTTAATTGTTTGTTTGTATTCTATTTTAAACGCCTCATGTCTACAGCTCACGGTCGTCGACTAGCCTTTCTTTTTTTTTTTTAATGAACCTCATTTTTCTCCATACCCATTAGTCGAATAAAAATAATAATAATACATTGTATAAATCATTCAAAAACTATGGTTTTGCCTTTGCGAGAGAATCATAACTGGTTTAGACGCTTATGGGAATTTTTATCGACCCGCAATGATTGAAAAACACGTCAAGTTTTTAAATCTACCAACTCGAAAGTTAAAACTATAATTGTATCCTACAAGACACAATGAGTCTCAAGTTCACCAACCGTTCGCGAACAACACACCGGTGAAACTCAAATTAAGAAGATCTTATTTCATTGACAATTAATCATGATATGTTTTCGTGTTATCAGCTTGGTTCATAAGTATAAATCTATTTTTTTATATAACAAAGGCATTTCATTATTCACATTGATAATTTATCTCTTTTTTTCTTTCTAAAATGATCTATAACTAGTTGCTGTTTGAATTTTTTCAGGATATAATACTACTGTGTCGGAGGTGGTTTCTCCTACACACATCATTGAGTCTCTGCTTGATATTATGCTACCATTGTATGTACATCAAGAATTCATACCAATTACTCAAACCTTTAGCTCCTTCGTCCAAAACTCATATTCAAGCAAATTTACATACAATATCAATGACACGTGTG
>JAYMTE010002654.1:0-10875 GCA_036897545.1 Pelargonium fulgidum
TCCAGCAACCCAACTTTATCTAGCTTCAACTTCTTTCCTTCTTCTTATTTAGGAAAATACGAACAATTTTGTTCCTGAAAAGAAATGGCAAACAGCAAATACGAATACGTGAAATCCTTTGAAGTCGACGACGAAGTGATGTTCCCAAATCTTTTCGTCGTTCGACTGGACGGCCGCAATTTCAAACGGTACTCTATTTCCTCTCCCTTTTCACCTATTACAAATTTGCGCTTAAATGGTTGCTTTTCTTTTGCTGCTTCATTGATTATAGAAGCGTTTTGCAAATTCACTAACATGCTAATCGATTGGGGGGCATTTGGTAGGTTCTCTCAAGTTCATGAGTTTGTGAAACCCAACGATCACAATGCTTTGCATTTGATGAACTCATGCGCAGAAGCCTTGCTAGATGAGTACCCGGATGTAGTCTTTTCCTATGGATTCAGCGATGAGTTCAGGTACTGCAATCTCTGCTTCTTCTTTTTTTTTTTTTAATTTTTTTTTATCAATTTTCACTAGCATGCTCGCATTGGCATTTTTTTTTGTAGAAGATTTACGTAAAATTTTAATGTTTTTGATTATGTGTCTTCTACAGTTTTGTTTTCAAGAAGACATCTAAGTTCTACCAGAGGCGCTCCAGGTATCTGTTTGGAAATTTTGGTTTTGGTGTATTTTGACGGATGCATTGTGTTGTTTATGTGAGGTTATAGTCTTTGTAGCAAGATATGTGTATAGTAATTATTGTTTGGTCATGTCGTAGCAATACAATGATTTATATGTTTTTTGTATGTGTGATAAAGATAGAACAAAGTAGTGCTATTGTAGCTCATCATGTGTCTTCATATGATATTGCATTAATGCATATATTTGTTTAAAAATTATGTATCCCAGAGTTAGTAATATCTACTTGCCTAGTTTAGTTAACGAAAATAGGCCAAGTATTTTGTCAATTATCTTACCTAAGTGCTCATCATGGCAGTTATGCATTTACGTGTCATAATATGCTATGGTGGCATAGAATAAAGGTTCCTAATATTAGATCTATATTTTCCTTTTGGTTTTGGTTTTGCGTCAAAAAAATAAAAATATATTTTTGACCTGTTACCTAACTTGACTTCGCAGCAAAATATTATCCCTGGCTGTCTCATTTTTCACTTCCCAATATATTACAAAATGGAAGGAATTTTTCCCTCAAAAGAAGTTGAGGTATCCACCCTCATTTCTCGCACGTGTCATATGTTGTGCATCAGTTGAGGTTCTTCAATCCTATCTTGTATGGAGACAAAATGATTGTGAGTAGTCACCCAATGTTCTTATCAATCTAATCACTAAACTCATTTCTAGTATTTCAATATCAATAATTCTTGTTTATTTTGGATTATATGTGATTTATAAAACTAGTGTTCTTATAAACGATTATCTATTCATATTTCAACTCTTTTGTTTTGCAGGCCATACAGGTAATCAGTATGATACATGCTTTTGGAAATTAATTGAATCTGGGAAGACTGAGAGTGAAGCACTGGCAATGTTAAAGGTGTTAGTACTCATTATGTTAGTTCTTTCTTTGCTATTCAATTGACACCTCTTAAAGGTATTCAATATTCTGAATTTGCACCTCACTAACTAAACACAAATGACCTACATTTTTCATTTTTCATGTCAACAGCATGTTATACTAAAAAGCTATACTGTTACTAAGTTTTTCTCAGGATTTTTTTCTTTCAAAGACTTGATTTCTATCAATTCTGTAGTTCCTACTCTTTCAGTTAAATTAATTCATTTTTCAACAGTTGGGGTAGAAGCGAGATATTCCTTCAATACGTTTGGGCTTTAGAGTTCCCTTCCAATCTTCTCTGCATAATTATGGATTCATTGTTGTGCTCGTAGCAAAATCCTGTTTGCATCTAATTAAGGCACTTAATGCTTTATCAGCCAATTTCTTTCTGTTTTTATTTTTCCAATGTAATAGGAATAAGTACAGAGCTGACATCTCCTGTGACTGACATAAGTTTTCTTACACTTGCCTGTTAAGACGTGCTTTCTATCAGTTGACCAGTTTCTTGAATTGTTATGGACACAAATAGTTACATGTTGCTGAAGTCCTTGACCTTTACTACATTTTCTATGTGAATCATGGGTGCATTGTGCTCTATTAACAAAACCAATTTTGTTGCCTATTTATCTTGCGTGTCTCAAAATTGCAGGGCACTAAGAAGCAAGAGAAAAATGAGCTCCTTTTTCAACAGTTCGGTATTAATTATAAAAATCTTCCTGCAATGCTCCGTCAAGGATCCTGCATATTCAAGACCAAGGTATCTTCTATAAATAACATGAAGTTTATGCTATTTATGTTGTTTCGGATTGTCTTCAAGTAGAATAATTTTGGGTGTAGTTTTTGAATTTTGTTCTGTTTGGTGCATTTATGCTCCTTTTGAATCTTGAAACAATTGAGCAAAAGAAAAATAAGGACTTGTTTAAGTTGGAAAATTTTCATTTTTCCTGTTTTACTGAACATTTAGTTCAATTTCTCCAAAATCCATATGGAGATCTAGGAGACTCAGTCTATGGAAAACTTGATATGGGTATAGTGCTTCCTTAGAAATCTCTAAAGAGCAACTTTCCGAAAAAGATACCGTTTTCCCAAATGGAAAATGGTGGCAGCTAAATATTGGAATATAAGCCACTTCCTCTGGAAATATTCTTCATATACAAAATTATCTTAAATTTGAAACTTGTTTTCTATGAACAAAGGCTGCCTTATCATATTTTTATGTGATTTGTTGGAGTTTCACTCTAATGCTCAGAGATATCTAATGTTCATTCAGTCTATGGCAAAAGTTTTCAATTCTGAAGAATGTTGTATTAGCTCTTGAAATTTTAACTCTAGATTAACAAGTATTCTGTCCATTTATTGTTTCGATATGGAATAATAAAATGCCCAAATGGTACGATATTACTAATTATGTGCTTAGATTTCTAGAACCATGTATTATTTTCGATTGTCAATCTGAAACTACTAATCAACATTATCCAGGTGGAAGATATTGTGAAGTACAGTGAGAATGGAAGTCCTATTAAAAGATTGCGCAAAAAGCCAATAATACTCCATTCAGAGAATATAGCTGGTAGAAGTTTCTGGAATGAGCACCCAACTCTTATTAAGGAGTTGGGTTGTTTTGGAGAAGACATCAGTACAATAAAACCAGAGTACATCAAGTCTTTCAAATCAGAAAACAAGTTAATGCCGTTCACGTGGATTGTAATTAGGATTGATGGCTGTCATTTTCACAGGCAAGTTCTTACATGTTTCATGTCATGACTTTTTCTTGCTTCTATTGAATTGGTTTTTATTATGTTCTGGGTTCCTAATCAGTGAAAGTAACTGGGATCAATGTTTAGTAAGCACCATTTATAGTGTTCTATTATAGAACTGACTTTCTCTGATTGAATTAATTGTCATGGAGAATGTTTCTCAGCATAAGAAAGTGGCACTGCAGATGTTCGTTACTCTAATCAGTAATGTTCTCAATGATTTAAGATTATAGGTCATAACATTTGAAAGTTGAGAGCACATCTACCTATTTTCTTTTGTTTAGACGGACTGTTGAGGACACAAAGAAGTCAACATGACTCATGAAATTAGTGAAAGAGTAAGTGATTGAGATTGGAGATTGAAATTATAGATCAACCCTGAATTTTCCGCCATAGTTCATATTGACGTGTGATGCATGGAATCTTATTGCTCGATGCTGCAAATGATAATAGTTCAGTTGTGTGGCTTTTGATAGATTTTCAGAAGTTCATGAATTTGAGAAGCCGAATGATGAACAAGCTCTGAACCTTATGAACTCTTGTGCAGTGGCTGTTTTAGAAGAGTTTGAAGATATAATCTTCTCTTATGGGGTCAGTGATGAGTACAGGTACCAAGTTTGCATTACATAGTTAGCTCAACTTATGAATTTACCTGTTTGCATAACAGACTTTGTCTTTTTCTTCCAGCTTTATACTGAAGAGGGATTCTCAGCTCTATCAAAGGCTAGCAAGGTTTCTCTTCTTGCATTTTATTGTCATTGAATTCCATTTTTGTTTATGCCTATGTGGTATTAGGATCAGAGAATCAAATACTTATTGTATGGATTTGTCTTGCAGTGGAATTGTTTCTGCCATTGTATCATATTTTACTTCCCTCTACATAATGAAATGGAAAGAGTTCTTTCCTCAAAAAGAATTAAAGTACACACCTTCTTTTGATGGACGGGCTGTATGCTATCCATCAAGTGAGATCGTTCGAGATTATCTTTCATGGAGGCAAGTAGACTGTAAGTTTCTTTTCTCTTCTTTAAAATTGATAATTAATCTTTGAGTTACCATAAGTTGTCAAGGCAAACCAATAAATCAATTTTTATACTGAGGGCAAGTCAATGTTTTTTACTTAATGGAACTAATTTTCCCTTCTTCTTGTTGGATTTGTAGGCCACATCAACAACCAGTATAATACTTGTTTTTGGATTCTTGTTAAGTCAGGAAAAAGCAAACGTGAAGCTCAAGAATTTTTAAAGGTTCCAAGCCAGTTCATACTTACTAATTGAAATTAAGTTATCCAGGAACCATGTTCATCCTTGCTCTTTGCCTACTTTGTCTTCTTGCTTATAGAAAAATGTTGGATGTTGACAAATTTACCTATTCATTTGATATGTTGTTTTAGTGTAATCTCGAGAGTCCATGTGCTTAGGTTTGGTGCATTATTGGCTGAAGGCATGCATAAGTCTCAAGCCCTCTGCTTAGCTATATTAAAACAAAAGGGTCTTACATCAATTATCAATAGCGATGCTATCCTATATTGATTAAGGATCCGGAAATTGCTCTTGTAAATGTGATCATTTTGATTCTGGATACTTGCTCAAGTATAAAATGCTTGCATTGGCTGTTGTTGTACTGTTCCCTCCTAAGAATCCGTCGTCTTATTAAGCATATTGGTGGGACACTATTACATTTGTTTTCCACAGTTTCTATAACTAATGAAACCAATGTTTGGAAGATATTGTCCTCTCGTGTCCTAACATTTTGATGCTTGGTTTTGCATAATCATCCTGTGGTGTAGGGTACTCAATCAAAGGAGAAAAATGAACTGCTTCTTCAGCAATTTGGTATTGACTATGAGACACTGCCACTCATGTTCCGCCAAGGTTCTTCTGTTTTCAGGGATAAGGTTGCTTTTATCTTTTATTTATAACTGCATACTTCATTATGCTTCTGCGTATTATATGCTGGAAATAAAACATATGCACACACGATGCACATGATGAGATGCAGATGAAGGTGTCTGCTTATTTTCTTTAGCATGACAATTGAGCTGGCTTGGTTGAAGCTCTAATAGGCGCATGGGACTGGACCAGTCCATGCATGAATTTATATGCCTATTTGCATTAGTTTTGGTCCTAAGAATTTGTTAGACTTTATTAGTTCATGTTTCCCAACTCTATCTCTTCTGAGAGCCATGTGATATGGCAGTCGTCAGAATAGTTGAACAAATGTCGATCCTTGCACGCTTTTCTTCTAGGGACCCCGCATTATATATTTTGTCTACGATTATTGGTAAAAGTGACACATTGTGGGAATTTTGATACTATGCAGTGATGTTGGCAATTAAGAATTGCCCACCAATATATGAATTCTTTCAGGTTATATTGGGTTCTCCAGGACTACTAGATAGTTCAGTACACTCTGCTGCTTAATTTTAGGCTTGCGATTCTATCTAGTGAGCTGAGAAATTTGTTTCGTATGCACTATGCAGGATAATACGTATGAAAACACGGTTTCTGGTGGACAATCGAAGGAAAACGTTGTGGTGGAATACTGTAATATAATTGAGCAAAGCTTTTGGAAAGCACACCCAAGCATCCTTGATGAGAAGCACCTTATCCCGTGAAGTGCAGGTTTGCAGATTTTCTTGACTTTTTGCAACAGCAACAACAAAAAGCTTAGATTTGATACATTTGAACTTTTGTTGTAATTTATTTTGTTATATTTTCTTTACGTGTTGCATCAACAACAAGAAATGAAGCTTAGATTTGATGTGTGAAGAATTCAGTTGCAAATTTGTTGTTCTTGTATTGTATTAAAATGTGTGCAGAAAAACTTGGAGTTACTGTCTTACTGATCCGCCAACATAATTTATCAAGTATTTGTACAGTTTCGTAAGTAGTCAAATTTTCATTTGTAAACCCAAAGATTGAATGAAGTTTATGTCAACTGTCAAGTGACACCTAGCATAAACTTCATATGGTTTATGGTTTGAATTTCTTGTTTTGTAATTGTTAGATTTTATAGGATTTTGAATTTATCATAGGGTTTGAAATTTTTTATTGACCTTATATGTATGATTTGAATTTCTTGTTTTGTAATTGTTAGATTTTATTGGATTTTGATTTGGTGATAAGGTTTGAAGTTTTTTTTAATCGAACTTTCAATGAATGGTCTATTCTTGATTTGTCAAGAATTTTGAATTCTTTGATTTTTTTAACTTAAATTTATATTTTTTGAAGAATTAATTAAATTTACATTAACAGTAAATTTTGAAGGATTTTTTTTTTTATTGAGTTCGAAGTTGTACATGAATATCCGGTAATACATTCAATTTCTATACCAATTTTCCATGAGTAGATTTTTTGGACGCAAAATTATGATATGAAATAATAAATTGAGAATGATAAAAATCAAATCAACGAATCAGTATTGGACAAGTGGGAAATAATTATTTTAATTGGCATGAAACCTACAAGTTCTCGTCCATGTCAAAAAATTTAAAGATGAACTTACGGAAGAACTATTAATTTTTTTTATATAAGCAGGCGATAATATTAAAACTGGAGAAGAGTAAATAAAAATACAAATAACTTTGAGAGGTAAAATAAAAATAGTCCAACAAAGAAGTCGGGTCAATAGGACCATATTGGTCCATTCTAAAGTAGAGACCAATTTTCTTCTTTTCTTGATAATATGCGACTATCTTTCCGTTCCGTGCATTATAGTTCCAATTAATTCAACACAACACATGAATGAGCTTGTTTGGCAAATTTATTTTAAAATTGGATGGAGTTGGAAGTAGCGGATTGAAAAAGTAAGTTACAATTGATAAAATTTAAACTTCAAAAGTTTAATAGAAAAATATGTTTGGCAAAAATATAACTAGAAAAAGGTGCAAATCGTGAATTGATGTAAATGGACATTTCAATAAAAAATAAAATAAAAATGCTATTTGTCCTAATTTTTGTACAAAATGATGTGACAATCTATGTGTCACATATTTTTTTATATTTTTGTGATTTAAAATTAAATTTAAATAATAAAAACCCGACATATATGATACATCCACTCTTACATGAACTTCTGGTATAGAGCGCCTTGTTTATAAAACACGATGTACACGTGACGTATTGTGCTTCAGCCAACTCATCAATGATTTAAATCATGTGTCATACATCATTGCTTGACACATCACTTTACTAATATTTTTGTACAAAATTTTGTACATACAGTATTATTCCAAAAAAAATAAAATTGTTTGAGTTGATCTGAGTTTTTTTTTTTTTTTTGAGGGGGAGTTGATCTGAGTTAAATATGAATTTGGTTTGTATTTGAATAATTTACACAACTTATAAAAACTCAAGTCCAGATACAAATCATATAAGCTCAACCCTAATATCATCCAAAATCCAAAATTAAGTCTATCACATCACATTATAAGCAATGAGTAATACACTCTTGTTGGTCAAACATTATTTATGACAAGATATTTCACATGTTCTTTTTATTTCAAATCTGTGTAAAGTGATTTAGTATATGATTTGCCAATGAGTACCTATTTTTATATTTCTTACAATAATTACAATAAAAAGATGAGATCAATAATGTCACGTTGATCTGGCCGAAAATTAGGTGGATCTCATTTATATTTTTTTATATTAATAATCAATAATATAGTCTCATATAAATCGATCATATGAAAACTTATGTCGACTTTCTGTTTCATATTTCATAAACAAGATCAACCAAATTTACGAAGAAATCGACAAAACATAAGAACATAAAAAATTCACATAATCAATTTAAAACATCCATACACATCATTAGCAACATTTTCATTATGAAAAAGCACCATATTACCATATTGATTGAATATAGTTCAAAATATACTTTTACAAAACACAAACAAAACAAAAGATAAAATTAACTTGAGGATAAAAAAACATAGCCCCACTTATATATTACACTAAGCAACACTTTTCTCTTCTTATGAGAGTCCACAAACAAATGTACAAGATTGAGTAATGCAAATGAATAGTACAATTATACTACTTCATATATAATTGTTTCCTTCCATCCATCTTCTCCACGACTCGTTACATATTATAAGTAAGTAGACTGAATTCTTAAATAAAGACTCATAGTGAATGGAACACTTTCCACTATATAGTGTATAGGTAAAGACCTAACTACTAGTATATAACAAGTTAAGTATAATCTTATAGACGTTGTGTAGTCTATATTCTAAAAAGTTTAGGCTCGAGTAAGGTCTCCTAAGTAATTAAGTTCTTCCATTTCAATACTTTTTAAAAGGATAGTCTTGTGCGCATAACTTTTCAACCGGTTAAACTTAACTATATCCATTTTCATATTCTTCATTCGGCTACATCTCCACTCTACTCTTTCCGTACAAGTCTGCAAACTTCTTAATCATCCATCTTCCTCCACGTCACACACATGTACAATACATCTATTTTGCACACATGCCCCAATCATCTTCCTTCCTTTAAAGTGGCAACCTATCTAACTTGACGGCTCCTTAAAGTAAGGTGTAATGTGACCAAACAAGCCCTAATGTTATTGAAAAACTAAAATTCTAGCCCGCCAACGTCAACGTTTAGCAACGACTTTAGTTTTAGTTTGATTGTGGAAGTGAATTGATCCGGTTCGCAAAGCGGGTCAGGTCATGTCACGTTGTCCACGTGCTTCTGACTGAATTTACCAATATGCCCCTACACGTCTCCTAAATGATGAACTTTACCACCACAACATTCTTTTGGTTGTTCTTGTTCTCATTTCGCATTCCCAGAAAAATCAAAAACCAAAACCTCAGTTTCTTCGGTTCTCTGCTTCACCCCCAACCCTAACAAAATCCTTGCGTTTTGTTCTCAATTTTCTTCCTCTCCAAGGTACGTACTCTTTTCATCTCCTCTCGAAAATTGCAATCCAATCCAATCCAATGTGTGTGTATATGTGATTTGGTTTACTTACTTTGATGTGTTTGGTTACCAAGAAAATTTAAGAAAGACCGAGAAAATTTAAGTTTCTGATTTTAAGATTTATATCCTTTTCCTCTATTCTGTTCTGTACCTCTGATCTTTTTTTATGGAGATTGGAATCCCAGGTCCCATATGAGAAGCATTTTAGCAAATTTGACAATTAAAGGATCACCCGATGCAGCAAAATTAAGTTCATCTCATAATTTAAGAGACGCATTTGGTCTTGGATTTTTATTTTTTTTATATATATCCAGTAGCATCCTTCTCTTTCTTCAATCTGGCTCTGGTGGTCGACAAGTCTCTCTAGCACCCATATCCTGTCCGAACACTGATATCTTGATCCTATTGAATAGCTGAAGTGATTCTCTTTGCTCATACTTTTTATTTACATTTTGTACATGAAATTAAAATGTCTCTAGTTTTGTACTGTTGCTTTGTTAATGTTGATTTCATTCTAATGTTTGCTTGATGATTGCAATAGGTTGTCTTTTACACCTTTCTACTGTTAGTTTTGTGTATAGATTAATGTTGGCGCGTGTCATTGCAATGATCCTCTTTTTATTCACAAAGCAGTTGGCATGAGATTTAGTGAGGGCATGGTTAATGTCCCATTTCTAATATTAGTTACTACTTACTAGTGAACCATCTAGCATGATCCTCGATTCTGTGTGTTGTAAGCCAGTGAACATTTTGAGGCACTTCATTTTCGTTTGGCTCTGTAGAGAATAATAGAATGGGGAAAAAAATAATAATCAAAATTTCATATATCTCAACCAATTCAGATCAAAAGAGAAGATTTACTGATTTGGCCCAATTAGTATGGATATTTGGGATGCTGCGATGCCACCTTCGATAGAAACTAGAATAACATAAGTGGCTGTTTTCTTTCATTTTATCTATAGTCTTCCTAGTTCCCATCTCTTGTTTTATTATTTATATATTTATTATTCTAGACCTCTATTGACGAAGTTCATTACTGCTTCTTGTTCTATTGTTTCTAGGTTTTGATATTAGAAAACAAATGAGGATAAACATTATCATTATGTTTCTTGCCCTACATTTTTCTTTTCAGCAACATGTGTTCTCCTCATCTCTCAGTTTTGACTTTTGAGTATGCAAATGCATAATGCAGTTTTATATAATGACCTATCCTTTCTTGTAGTGTTTGGTTCCTGTTGCATCGAGGGACAGATGGAAGATTCAACGACCATTGAATTATAGAATCAGTGTCTAGATCACTCCAAGATCAAGGACTATTCGATCTCAAGGAGTACTACTAGTTGTACTTCATACCTGTGTACATACCATAGCCTATTCTCGTAGCGTCAAGATGGTTGGCATTTCAATGGTCCAGGTCTCGACAAGCCCCGCAGTGCTATCTTCTTCATTAACCGCTCAACCTCGAAGTTCTTCAAATTTCTTGCCTTATCTTATGTTTAAACCACAAAGAAAACTAACTCAAGTAAAAGCTATGTCTGCTAATACAGGACATAATCAACCACCCCCTTCTTCAGAAACAAAGAATCCAATTGCAGTTATTATGGATATTCCTACGAATATCTGGAAGCAA
>JAYMTE010002655.1:0-10875 GCA_036897545.1 Pelargonium fulgidum
AGATCGGTTGGATTGTTCTGTACCCAATTGTGAACACCCCTAATCAGTAAGCTACTCTGTACTGTATGAGTGTATTCCTTAGCCTTTCAGTATGTTTTTATATATTTAACACAATAGAAAAACTCAAACAAGACTGGTTTCTAGATGTATACTTCTTTTGGTATGAAAGTGGTAATGTCTAATTTAGGAGGAAAGTTGCAGGTTTTAGGTATTGAACTCGATGCGCCTACGCCATCATTGGGCGGCCCAGAGCCGCTAATGCATCGTATAGTGAAATACTTGGCTCTAGCCTCTTCCATGAAACATAAAGACGGCAAGTCAAGTACATCTGAAAACTTATATGTCGAGCCAATTATCTTGAAACTATTGGTAACATGGCTATCTAATTTCCCTAGTGCCGTGCACTGCTTCCTAGATGCACGTCCTCACATTACATATCTTCTGGAGTTGGTGTCAGATCAATCTTCATCAGTTTTCATTAAGGGGTTGGCGGCAGTTCTATTGGGGGAGTGCATTCTCTACAATAAATTGAGTGAAACCGGAAAAGATGCTTTTGCCATAGTCGATATGATCAGCCAGAAAGTTGGACTTACGTCATATTTCTTGAAGTTTGATGATATGGACAAAAGCATCCTGTTTTCCTTGGCAGAACCTTCTCATTCTTCCCATAAACAAATGACGAGATCGCCTTCTGCTAGCATGGCAGAGATTGAAGATGTTTATGAGAATGATTCATCTGATCAGAAGAAGGAAAGTGATCCTATTCTCTCGTCAATCTTAGATGCTTCTTTTGTAAGCCTCGTTAAGGGTTTGGAGGCTAGTATTAGAGGAAACATAGTCGAGGTCTATAGTCGACCAAAGGGTAATGTGGCTGTGATGCCGGCAGAATTGGAACAGATGGGCGGGGAAAGTGATGCAGACTATATCAAGCGGCTAAAATCGTTTGTGGAGAAACAGTGCACTGAGATGCAGGTATTGTATGTTGAACCCGTGTATTTTCTCTCATATATACATATAATTCTTTCAAAATAGTCTTTTTACTACTTTTACCATCAGTTCTGCATTGTTCGATGAAAATTATAAAGTATAGTAAGTTAGTTGCATAAAAAAGTATAAGGAGTCATCTGCACAATGGAGGGACGCTCATGCACTGGACCATTTAAATATTTCACGGGGATATTGTAGTAGAGTAATAACATTTATGGGTATGAATTGGTTTCGTGTTCTCTTTTCTTCATTTTCCAGAACCTTCTTGGTCGTAATGCAACTTTGGCTGAGGACCTTGCTAAGACTGGGGGTAACAATCAGTCCCAGCCTGAGCAAAGGACAGGCAGTGCTTCTGAAAGAGTCCAGGTAGAGACCCTTCGGAGGGATCTACGGGAAGCATCTCAGCGGGTAGAGATGCTCAAGGCGGAGAAAGCCAAGATGGAATCTGAGGCTTCCATGTACAAAAACTTGGCTGGGAAGCTGGAATCCGATCTGCAAAGCCTCTCCGATGCCTACAACAGTCTCGAACAGGCGAACTTCCATCTGGAGACGGAGGTGAAAACTCTGAGGAGTGGAGGATCGGTGTCTCCGGATCTTGAAGCTATAAAGGCCGAAGCGAGAGAAGAAGCTCAGAAGGAGAGCGAAGCTGAACTGAGTGACTTGCTCGTTTGCCTCGGGCAAGAACAGAGCAAGGTGGAGAAACTGAGTAATAGGTTATTGGAGCTGGGAGAAGATGTGGAGAAACTGCTTGAAGGTATCGGAGATGATACCGGTTTGCCTGAAGATAGTGAAGAGGAGGATTGATGATGCTTGAAAATGCCCTAGCTTTTGTGTTTTCTGTCATTTGATTGTATTTGATTACTGACACTCAGTTTCTTCATTTATTAACTTTAAGTTGTACAGTTTATACTTTGTTTATGATACTGAAGTTGTGGGGAAAAAAGATGTTTTGCAATTGGATTTAAGTTATTAAACCCTAAAACAGATTGCATTGTGTTGTATATTTCCAAGTAGATGCATCAAACCATCCTTTATTATGATTAGAGTTGGCTGTTCATAGTTTGTGTTGGGTTTTTTCACGTTCGGGTTGAAAATGTCAAATTCTAACCCGATTTATAGGGGTGTGGGTTGCAAATTTTCCATGAAAAGGGTGTATGGTTAACTGATCTGACTCAAAACTATCGGATATGGATAGGTTCAACCCTAACATGTAACAACGCTATTTGGGTTTTAGTACTGATGAGTTTATGTCCAAATAATCAACTCTAATTATGATTCCAATTTTTTATTTTTATCAGCAATAGCTACTTTTATTCTAGTAGTAAAATGAATTACAAGAACAGGTACAAGGAGGTCCAAGGCCTGAACTGATGAAAATTCGGTGAGCGAGCATGAAGCTGGAATTGTCCGGAAGTTGCAGCAATGAAGAAGAAAACCAGAGCATTCCAAAATGAACCATTAAGTACTTGATCTGACCCCAATACTATAGGATTTGTTTAAATTGACCCTAACACGTAAATCTTGACTCGGGTTTCGAATATTAATGAGTTAATGTCTAAATTGTCAACTTTAGTTGTGATCCCGTTCTCTTAGACTGAAAAAATGAGTACTAATTCTCAAAATCTAGGGTATGGTTGATATTATCAAAATCATCATAAATCGGTTCAACTAGTTGACTCGACCCACTTGTTTAGTTATCACCAATCAATTGGTAGAAACTTAGAATAAGTCTCTATCGTATCAACTCTAATCCAATTAATTGAGTAAAAAATAACATAAACGTCAGCGACATAGTAAAGCCTCAATCAAATTAGTCGACTCCATTGACAAGATCCATTATTAGCCCTAAGAACTAAAATTACATAAATTTCATACACAACGTACCGATTTCATGCCTTGTTGGTCAAGGAAATGACAATGTTTGTGCACTTACCTTCCTCGACCTCAAGGTACTCCTTTATCTTCTTGGCAAATCTCTCAAACAAACCATCCATTACAACATTTCCAAAATGGCTAGCCAAAACAGGTTCCACAACAGCTCTTATGCTTTGTGCCACATTCTTGCCTCTTGCAAAACCGTCAATATGCTTCGTGTTAGCTTCCCAATCCACTTCAAAAGTCTCTACTCGTCGTACGACGAAGGATCCTTCCCTCTCAATGATTTGCCCGACTTCTTCTGCTGAAGGCGCGTAGTATGGTATGTTGAACCAATCTAGCTTTTCCTCTTGTATCAACCCCTGAATACATCGACGCAATAGAGAATCAATAGAAATTATGATCGTGAAAATAAGAAAGCGTTTTAGATTCAGTTTGAGAAATACATGAAACTTGTAGTGCAAGAAAGCTTTACGGATCTACTACCATGTTAGTTGAGAGTATACGAAACTTGTTGTGCAAGAAATCTTTTTACCTCTAGAACCATGTCATTGAGAGTGTTTCCTAGCAACTCCCATATAGTGCATCTATTTTTGCCGAAATATTTAGCATCATTCCCATTTTTGCCAACAATGGTGAGAACCATATGGCCTCCGGGGATCATTTCCTCAGCGCGACATCTCAGAAACAATAAGAAATCGTGTTGAAATTGATTCAAGTAAGATTCAAGCACAGTATGTGGACTCGTTTTTGCAATGTAGATGTTCCCTTTGTTCAATGGAATCCTAAAAGATTCTAAAACAAGTTCTTTAGGAACCTAAACAAACACCAAAATAAATAAACAAATCCCAAGAATTAGTATCAAGAATCAACCTAGTCTTAGAAATTGAATGTTACTTTGATACCTCTAAACAAACATTTCTTTTCATGTCAGGAAAAAATGAGTTCTATCCATAATTATATTCATTCAGAGCTAAAATTTTGGACATAAATCGGCAGATGCCCGAAACTTGACCCGCATTTTTTGGATTTGGACATCATAAATTAGATTTGATTAATTTTTAGGTTGAGTTTCACTATGCAAAAAATATGGACTGGCTGAAATAAACAACCCGCAAGTTTACTATGTAAAACTTGCAACCCGATTTGGGTCTCACTCTAGTAGACCTGGCAAATCAAGTTACGGGTCGGGTTCATTTTTTAGCCACAAAATGTGCTGAATTGTGCGGTTTGCTCTACCCAACCAACCCAAAAGTTAGTCTGGCCAAGTTATTTCTTTCAATCCGAATTTGGGAAAACTTGATATGGAACCGAGTTGCAGACAATATTTTTCATAACATTTTTTCCAAGTCATTTTTTCTTCCAAATGTTTGTATAATGCACTTTGACAGGCTTGTGGGTATTATCTGATTTCATGGATTTGGCTGATTTCTCTCTTGACATGTGTACGATACTCAAAATAGTCGGTTTTATTCTCTCTCGTTCACAATCAATTTCACATTGCCAAAAGTTTAAAATTGAAAGTATATGGAGTTGGTTGTCGTGAAAAACAGAACAAACATTTTGCAGATTGAGCTAAATATATAATATTTGTCTGCAATTTGCCCTAAAACCAAAATTCAGCGTTACTATGTATCCGTCTGTATCTGGTGAGCCAATTCCTTGGTGAGCTCATCGGCACGATCATCATGTCCTCCAGCGAATGTATAGACTCGAAATGCGAATTGAAAAGCCCTCCAAAGCATTTTAGCGCTTCCTTGTTTAGGTTTTGCACCACTTGCCTCTGCTTCCTTTGCATCTCTTCTTTCCTGACAGCATAAATACAAACGTTGAGTTGATTCTAGAGCTAGTAATTCGTGGGACACGCAAATGTTGATTCTAGGCTGTTTAATGTAAACCCGATCAATTTTCAATCTGACTTGGACGATCTTGCTAGTGAACACGTAACATTTAGAACTTGAACCCATTTTAGATTGAGTTTGGTTTAGGTCTTTACATTACAAAATTGAAAATTTAATCTGACCCTTGAGCTAAATTGTTAGCTTTAGTTAGATGTGACACTCAACATTCAAATCGGAGACACTTCAACGTTCATTTAAAATTTTAGTTGAATGAAAAAATTACCTTGAGCGCCAATTCCATACAGCCTGAGGAAAGATCCACTATTGATTCCTTAATTCGAATAAGAATATGAAAGTCAAAGGTGATATTGTGAGACTCAAATTTCTTTGCTTCCTCGTCTTTGGTTCTTTCCAATGCATCTAGTTCTTCTTTGACCTATAAATGATTTATTTTTTAGTTATGTAAATGCAAACAAGTTCATATAATTAAATATAAAGTATATTGATGAAGTTTCTTTTTTTGAAAATACCTTATTGAAGTAACGTTCCACCTTATCAAGTAGCTGTCCCAAGGGAGGTTCGATTTTCATATCGTTCAAGTCGTTAATTATCACATCCAACCTTAAATACAGGGCTGATGCTGTTCTTAAAGCTTCCAACTTCTTTGACGGAAAGCCTTCAAACCGCGCTAGAACCTGCATGACGTAAAAATATAATTGAAAATTTGTAACGATATAAGTAGCGTTTGAATTATAAATTTTGTTTAAGATTGAAAATCAAGAATATGAATTAACACGATATTTTCATTCTTTTTGTTTGAATCATGACTTTTAGTCTTTGAAATGGATTCTTGATTTTCATTCTCATTCCAAAACTTTTAATTTAAACACTTGATTGAAAACAACAATAGCGTAATGAATTATGTAACTGTAGACCTGTGTTTCGTCCGTTAGCTTCTCAAGATAAGATTCTACATGTTTGTGGAACTTGATTAGCTCTTGCATGTCCTTTGTTTGAAATGACGCAATTGTAGTTTTCAGCTCGTTGATTGATTTTGCATACATTTGAACATCATCTTCAATTTGTTGAAAGTATGATGACCTAAAGAGGAATATCAAAATGAATGTAATTGGCTATAATCGAGCTACTAATAAGAATTTCTAATATGTTGGTTATAAAATGAGTGTATGTTTTTGCAATTTCGTAAACATTAAGAGTAAGATAGTAAAATCTATTTAACTTACCGTTGAGATATTGTTATTAATTCACGCATAACTAACTTACTAACTAAATAAAAAAGAAAGTAAACAGTTCTTTTAAACGTATTTTCTTTAAAAAGTGGACACTCGTTTTATAAAAAGATATCATATATTTTAGATGAGTAAAATAGAAGTAAATCGACTTCCCTAAAACTAAGTAAATCCGACTCTCAAAATAAAATAGTTTTAAATAATTGGTCGAAAAAAGTATAAAAACTATGTATTATAACTTTAGGTAAGTTATACTCACGTACATTTTATCTATTGGAAGTACAAAAATATATATACCTTTTTGTCATCTCTGCTAATGCATCGGCCATTCCTTTTCCTCCGGAAGCTGAACCACCAATTCCCTTACGTCCATTAGACGATTTAGACTTCAAACTGGATCCTTCTATTTTCCCCTTGAGAATCCTGTAGAGATTACCTAATTGGGTTGATCTTTTTAATTTACTACTAGCTTTCTTTGCTCTTAAGGACCGTCCTGCACTTGGTGGAGGAGGTGGAACACCTCCTCCTCTTGAAAGTGCCATGGGTGGTGGCGGTGGGACACCACCCATGCCTGGAGGTGGAGGCGGAGGTGGAGCACCACCCATGACAGGCGGTGGAGGTGGAGGTGGAGCACCACTTGAGCTCATTGAGGGCAGAGGTGGAGGAGGAGGAGGAGGAGGAGCACTACTTGACTTGAGTGGTGGTGGAGTTGGAGTTTGAGGTGGAAGAGGAGGAGCACTACTTGACTTAAGTGGTGGTGGAGGTGGAGGAGGAGCACCACTTGACTTGAGTGGCGGTGGAGATGGCGGACTTTGAGGAGGAGGAGGAGCACTGCTTGAATTGAGTGGTGGTGGAGTTGGAGGTGGAGGAGGAGGAGCACCACTTGACTTGAGTGGTGATGGGGTTGGAGTTGGAGGTTGAGGAGCACTACTTGACTTGAGGAGTGGTGGTGGAGAGGGAGGAGCACTAGACTTGAATGGTGATGGACTTGGAGTTGGAGTTGGAGTTGGAGGAGGAGGTGGAGGAGTAGGAGTAGCACCACTTGACTTAAGTGGTGAGACACATTTGGATATTTGTCCTTTTGGTTCTATTTCTCTCTCCAAATCTTTGTCATGTTGGTTCATATTGTTGGAATAATTAGCGGAAGCCATGTGAAAAGAGAGTCGTTTTACATCAATTGGCTTTAGCTTTCCCATGGCTCGAATTCTTAGAGGCAAGTGAACCGATTGGCTCGAAGAAACATCATCGGACAAATGGGGAAGAACGGAAGTTGGTGTGACCGGAGGCGTATCGTTATAATCCAAATATGATTCCATGAAATTCTTTCCGTATGTGTTATATGCTTGTGGACTCGAATATTTCTTTTGATGATCATCTTCCTCCATCATCATATCAAACCTGTCACTTGCTACTTTGCACATGTAATCTAGCGTCGTCAACACAGCCGCAACTACAGGTAAGAAAAAAGTATGTTCAAATTTCGAATGTGCTTATATTTAAGGCTATGTGTTTGCATTGAAAGACAAAATGCTGGAAAGTTCATTGAGATAACTTACCAATTTGGCCTGAATTAGGGTTTTCCAACTTATCGTTCATGTCGTTTTTGAATGTTTCGATTTTGTCATTACTCGTCATCCATGAACTTTGAAGTGATTTCAAGATATCATAGAAGGATATCATTATCTACACTTTCAACATGTTATGTAAATATGATTAGTGCACATGAATCAATCATTTTATATGATGGAAATAAAATCAAGAGTAAAATACTTTTGCACTGTTATATTTTATAAAGTTGGCCTCTAATGTTTTCTACATAATTTAAAAAATTAAAGGAACGAAGGTAGAGACTGAACTCAGTCCAGATGGTGCAAAACTATTTTACTCTAATATTCTTAGACTACTTCAAAACAAATCATGGAACTAAACGGTGTATACGAAACCTGATTTGTAGTTCTTCCCTTCAATTCCATAGGTTGAATTGTTGTATTGATTTCATTTGGGTAAAACTTTTGAAGATCTCTAATCGTACTTAGCACAAGCTGCAACGAAAATGGTGACATTTAAGCAAACAAAGCTAAAAATTTGGGAGAAAACCTAAAAGTTAGATGAAGTTGTGGATACCTCATCTATATTTGCATAACTATGACAAGGTGGCAAGTCAAGGAAGTCCCTAAAGGCCAAAATCTTCTTTCGCAGATCCATCATTGAAATGAAATTGCTTGCTACACATCCACATGAGCTTTCTTTGCTCACGTCTTTCGTTTCCTTCTCTTCCTTCAATGTCGTTGCACAATCTTCTTTCTATCATACACAAAATCATTATTGTAACTTTTTTTTTTTTGTATATGTATATACGAAAAATCAAACATTTTTTTCCACGTGCATGTCACATAGTCAAAGAGTGTAATAAACAAAGCAACATGAGTAATTGACAAGACTTGTCTTCACACAATCTTCTTACTATTGTAGACAAAATTGGTATTGTATTTAAATTTTTAGGGTTACACACGAAAATCAAACATCTCTTGCGCATATATGTCACAATGTCGGATAGTACAAGAAAAGACAAACACCACTAATATGCTGTTGATTTATACATGAAATGAGATGCAATGCTCATTGAAACCAAAATATGAGTTAATTAATCTGTTTAGGATTGTTCAGAAACTGGCCTAATTTTTCATGAAGCCTAAATCATGGACAAAGTCCGGGCACTCACAATTCCTAACCAAATCGAAACGAAACAAACTGGAAATATAAAATAAGCAAGAAGATGTAATACAATGGGCCCGATGAACCCAGAAAAAAGAAGAAATTGCACGAACTCAGACAAGATATTCACAATTAAATTGGGCAATGGAGACAATATACATTGCGGATGTAAAAATGTTTTTGTTTATCAAGTTCACAAGATTAACATCACAGGAACATGAAAATAAGAGTGTTCTATGTGATGATGATGATGATACTAATATTACTTTGATCAATGTTTTCACAAGAATACAGAATAACAAGCGCACGAAAACAAAATGATTATTCTACGAACAAACTAATTATATATATTTGATCAATTGATGAAATTGCAGATATATAATAGATCAATGTTGATTGTTGAAGTAATTGCACAAAACAACATGAACTTGTGAAGAATTAATTACAACTAATATATAGTTGATAAATATTCACGGGTGACAAAATTGCGCGAAAGAACACGAACATGAGATCAAATACAACAAATTGATTACAATTAATATATAATTGATCAATTTTAATTGTTGAAATTGAACAGAAGAATACGAACACGAGATAAATCTCACCTAATATATAAGTAATCAATATTAAATTGTTAAGAAAATCGCACCAAAAAACACAAATATGAGAGGAATTAAGCAAATAAGAACACAAACACGAAACAAACTACAACTAATATATCATTGTTGAAAAAATTGTACAAAAGAACACAAACACGACACAATTAACGCACAAATTAATACCTTACGATCACAAGTCTTTCTGTGAAACAAGAAAGCCGCGACGCCACAACAGGCGGACATGGTCACGTCGCGGACCAAGTCTACGGAGGACTTGAGCGAGACGAGGAAGACGACAATGCACAAAACAAATATGGGATGAAACATCAACCGAGCTTGTTTAACGCCATTTTTGGTGAGGCTCGGGTTGATTCCATAACCTCGAAACGAAGCACAAAATTGTTGGAAAGCTTCAAGCATATTGAAAGGACACATGATTTAGAAATTAATATTCAAATCTTGAAAGGGTTTTGAGAATTGGTGACAAATTACGTGCAGAGCATAATTTAGGGTTTCAAATATATAAATAATATTATAGTTTGTGACAGCAAAGAATGAATTTTTCATACCGGAAAGCAATGAAGCCATGGATGATGACAGCTGCGAGAAGAAGAAAATGGCCTTTTGGTTACTGTTAAATCAAATGAGGATGAGGTGGTTGTGAAACTACATCTTGTTAACAATTAACAAACCTTTGCTTCTCCAACTATTTAACCTTTCTATATTTAACTATACCTCTCTAATTTAGATTCTCTCTAAATTGTGTTGTGTTCATGTTTGAAGACGTTATTTATTAACATTTTTCGGTTTCCGACAACTGAAAAAGAACTTTTTTTCTCGAAAGAAATAAGCCAATGTGGGGTGCGCTCTTAATGTCGTGTAGTTAAAAAATATAATTTTTAAGTGTGTTATAACTAGTTTGAAGGCAACGTAGTTTTCAATAAATAGAGGTGAATCGACTTCCTTTAAGTTAGGTAAGTCAGACACTGAAAATGGAAAAAATTTGATTTTAGATAAGTCAACCCACATCCATTTTACATTATAAAAACGAGAAAATTGGGTATCAATTGTACTCAAAACTATGTGTCCAAACAAGACGTTTTAATCATTGTAAGATGATGTGATCATTCAACCACTCTGAGGTGACTGATGATAACATTTTGTGATCACCGCTCAAGATTGTGTTCTTGATCTCAACGATCTGAAACACGAAGACAAATTGTACTAACAATAGATGTATGACAAGACTTTTGAATCAATTATTTTGGTATTTTGGAATTTTTGTGTGTAATATTTTGAATTTTTTCCTAACATTAAATGATTTTAAATTTTATGGTGTTTGTTATGAACATTATTGTTACCTTTGTTAGAGTTATCTTTTGCTTGTCTATGAATATAACTGGCTAAAGAAATCCCTTCGGGATGTACATTGTACGATTTATTGATTTCAGATTTATGAGTTTCATGAAATGAAGAAATATTTTAATTGTTTCTAGGGTTTGTTGTTCTTATTGCTTGTTATGTAAATTAAAAAATTGTTCACCATGATGTTAATTTATAGTTGCACCTAAACATATAGCGTCGTATGTAAATCAAACTCTACATTAA
>JAYMTE010002656.1:0-10872 GCA_036897545.1 Pelargonium fulgidum
TAGCCACATAGACACGGTCAAAGTTCAGGTTACTCATGAGAGGAAGTTGCTAGAGGATAAAGTCTAGGAAGTTGCCTTCGGATCGATGTATCATTTCCGAACCCTTCCGATTATCTTTCCATGGACTTTAGCTGCTAGAAAAGTTACGAATGCTTAAAACGCCAACGTACAAGTTTTGAACATAAATAATTCGGTGTCTCAAGTATAGACTTTAGTTGTAGGAAGTGTGACCCTGAAACTGGAAGCTTTGGAGCGCGTGCCCAAGAGTTGGCCCGTGAATCTTGAGGGTATCACGCATAACATTGTGAATGAGATGTGGGCCCATAAGAAAGTTCTTAACAAATACATTGTGACCTTATGAGAGGGCTTGAGATATTATTAATGGTCCATGAGGTGACCCATTTACGGGTGGCCAAGACTTAAGAGAGGAACATACATGGCTTGAGTCCTTGTGTGTCACGCTTGGAGATGACCCAATGGGGGGATTGGACGGATGGTACCATATGCATTATCCATGCATGTTGACCTCTAAGGAGGTGAAGTTGTGTTCCAACAATGTCACACATGCGTATAAATGAGTCATTTTATCCTAAAGAAGCTATACAATACCATTTGGGGATCAAAATAGGTTAAGGGATCTGGTTGGACAATTAATAACATATGAATTAGTTAATTTCTAAATTCTCATAAGAACCTCCCAAAAATTCTTCTAAAGTATGTTGAATAATTTCTATGGATTCACTCATTTAGACTAAATAGTGAGCTAATTCGGAGGTCTGAACATTGGTTTAATGATTGACCATTTTTTTTAATGTAAAATCGGTTAAATAAAACAGATTAAGTGTTATGCACACAACAATTGAGGGCTATAATTGCCACATGTCAACCCATTGCTTTGTTGATATGAGTATTAAGGTTGGCCTTGCATGTGATTGTGTGTGACTGAGTTCATGTGAGTCTCACCTTCGACTCGCTAAGTCAAAGGTGTGACTTTCAAGGGATATCCTATGACAGCCGCATGTTGACGTGACATCGATGATGTCACACTATGAGGTGTTTTGGTTTGTCACATGATGATGGCGTGATAGGTTTCATGCAATGTGGCGCTGACGTGGCATAAGGTGGGTTTTTGTTGTGACATTTGTTATTTGAATTGTTGGCACACATGTCTCTTATTAGTTTCTGTTGGTGTGTTTTCAAATTTTGCTGGACTCGTTTTTAGTCTAATTTGACTACCGTTTGGACCAATATTTTTCTCAAATTAATTTCCTCAATGTGGCGTACGCATCGAATCATCTCAGTAATTTTAGGTGCACCCATTTTTGATTTAATCCCAGTATGAGAGCAATCTAGCTGGTATTGTTTTTCGAACTAAAATTGAGGACAAGTCAAGACAAACTTCAGGTATGTTTTGCCATGTCAGCATGAGGGCCCCTTATGGTGGGCCCAGGGCTTTATGCCAACTTGGCACCACCCGATCTTGCAGCGCGAAAACCCCAACATTTGATCGAGAGAGAGAGAGAGAGAGAGAGAGAGAGAGAGCACCGACTAGGGTTTTAGGATTTTGGAGACGAAGACGATGAAGAGGAGCTCAGTGTTGTTTCTAAGCAGCATCGTATCTGGAACAACTTCAAGGTCTCGTGCCGCAGCTTCTGCCTCTTACTCCACTGCCGTCAAAACCCTAGCTTCACCGTCATCCCCGTCTCCGATGGCTTCAAAACCCTTCCCTAATTCCTCCATTTTCAATCACTGTCACCTCTTGTTCCCTTTCCTCATTGGCCGCACATTATTCTCTTCCGCAGGTACCTCCAGTTACACCTCATTTACTTGATTCTGTATGATATAAGCTCTCTGAATGCTATTCCATTAATTGTGGCTCATTTCTGCTACTGCTTGTTAGTTGTCACTGGTAATTTCTAATTTAGGGTTTAGAATCATGAATAAGACAATGCCAGTGGCAAGTGGCCAGATCCTATTTTTTGTACCATGTTATTTTTGCCGTCATATTGTCCAGGTTTTGTTCATCTGCACTGATGAACACTGTTATTTTGGCCATAAATTATGTAGTAGAGGAAGAATTAAGTCCGCACCATTCACATATACATACAAAGAATTCCAATTTTCCTTCATTTCCCGTTGTATTCTTGGATTTGAACGAAATCCTATCTTTGAATGCACAAAAAATTTGGATTATTGAGATTGAAAAGATGTATGTAACATGAGATTTCAAATGATAACTCTTATCTTGTCGTTTGAAAATGTATGATTTTCCAAACCTTTTATTTATATTTGAAATACGGCATTGCATAAATTGGCTTGAATTGATGTTTAGAAAATCATTGAACTTCAAATGATAAGGTAAGAACTGTCCATTGAAATGTTGACATGTTTCCAATCCTATTGGATTTTAGCCAACTTCAAATCCAAATTCTTTGTGTGCTCAAACACTGGATTTCTTAAACAAGTCCAAAAATACAAATAGACCATTAAAATAATATATAGAAGGACCAGAGCCCAGTCTGATAATTCTAGCCATTACCCCTAGACAGGAATTACCTAATCTTAGGACCGCTGCTAGGCCTTCCACACAAGGCATCATCTCAGATTCCAACTCAATTTTTTTTTATTAACTTGCTTTCTGTATATGTATATTAATTTTAGATGGTTGATATTTATTGTGTTTGATTGATTCACGCTTTTACAATTTGAACTTTAAAATTATGTCTTGCAATACTCTCTAATCTGTGATTTAATTTCAGATTCGTCAAACACTATCACCATCAAGTCAGAGGACCAGTTCAAAACCTCAATGAAAAAAGTTCGAGGTTTCTATATTTATTCTCTTTTCTATCTCAACATTGTTGTTTGCAAACTATAATTCTTGTTTACTTTCTTGAGAACATGCCATTGATTACGATCTTGTTATTTGTAATAGATGAATCCTTACCAGCAGTCTTCTACTTCACTGCAGTGTGGTGTGGGCCTTGTAAGTCCCCTAATCATTTAGTCTTGCCAATTGAGTTATTTGCTGTACATAGTAATAATACTTTATTCCTTAATAATTTTATATGTCAAATTTAAGTACTTGTCAAGCGGAATCTCAAAAGTTTGTATTCTGTGTTTTGTACATCTTATGTAGGCAGGTTGATATCCCCTCTTATTGGCGAGTTAAGTAAGAGATACCCTCATGTTACTACTTATAAGATTGACATCGATCAAGTAAGAAAGTAATTTGGTATTTGACATGCTTTTTGTGTATTTCTTTTGCTCACTGGTCAATCACTTCAATACTTTGTATTTCATACTACCCTTTGAATAGTGTTAATGACAACTTCAAGAGTGGATTCATTAAGAAGGGATTGGGGGCACTTACCCCACTGAGATTTCTTATTATTAGAATGTATGGAGCACCTTCACTCTCTTCCAATAGAGTGTCGGTGTCCGACACACGAATTGGGGACGACATGCGAATCAATAATTAAAAATTAAATATAAAAAAAATACATTCGACATGTTTTCAACACATCCCCAACTATATATCCTACTTCTTTTATAAAAAAACATGTTGAGTAATTTCTAATAAAAAGCCTAAGATATTTTCCTTCATTTTCCTAAAAAAGAAAAGAGTACACTCATTTTATGACAAAAATCAAGAGAAAGAAAACATTCATTTTGGTTTGTAAGGAGTATATTTTTTACACAAAAAAGGAATACAATTTTTTTCCTTAAAATTGAATTTTAGATTTTTAAATAAAAATTTTCTGGCTAGTCCTTACCCCTTTGTTACTTGGATTGCGTATTACTTTGATGTGTAGAAAGAAAACAAGGATGCGGAATGCTTGATATCTAGAAATGCGGAATTGTGAGGGTAGGCTTATATGAAACCTTTGGAAAGAAAACAAAAATGTTTATCCAAAACATGCAACATTTGTCTAAAAATATATGATAAATATTTCTTAAAAAATATAACATAACCAAAACATATTCAATATTTTGGTTTATATATGCTCTAGGTTTAGGTTTGGGAGAATAACATTTGGACCTTTATATATATTATTATTATTTGTTATTATCAATTGCAATTAATAAGATTTTAAATTTGTTGAATGGAACCTAATAGGCTATAGTAACCAGAATGCCTTGTTTAGCATTTTGGAACATTAGTGTTCCACTGTATGGAACGATTAATTAAAACATAATTAATAATTTTTGGTCTATGTATGCACTCGGTTTAGGTTTAGGAACAAAACTTGTAAACCTTTATTAATAATTATTAGCACTATTTGTTAATTTCAATCACAATTTTAAAAAATATTATTATTTGTTGAATGGAACTGTATTGCAACTGGAATGCCAAGCTTTGCGTTTTGAAACTTCCATTCCAGATTGAGATCTACTAATATAGTGATTGTTGGTAACTTTGCATTACTCTGCCCATCCTATATGGATAATGTCCTCAATAAGGACATAAGTTCATTCAGCATTACAGTCTTATGCTTGTCTTACTTCAATAATTAACTTTACTTCTTTTTTAAATCTATTTGCAGGAAGGTCTTCAAAACACATTGGGAGATTTAAACATTGCATCAGTGGTAAAAATTGTTATCCTTTTCTTCTTGGTGTTCTTTGGAAGGTGTTTCATATATATTCTTCATTAATCATATTATCTGTGTAATTTACTTTGAATCATTTTCTATTATCCATTGATGTATACTCTGCTTTCCCTCTTGAGTTAGAATTATGTTAACTTTGAAAGATTACTTTCTTTCAGGGCATATTAAATGCATTATAGGAATTTAGACCATCGAAAAAGAGTTATTTTAAGGCTATGTTGTGCTGTGTCTAGATAACTTTATTGGGTTGTTTCGTATTGTTGTCCTGCTGAGAGAGATGTAATGGTGCATAGTGCTATTATGGTTGAGGTGAAATATAATATATGGACTAGATTGTGCTTCTACTTGTGATGTTATATTTGTTCATGATCGAACTTGCATTTGGTCTCCGTTTTTGGCACAAGGATCATCTTGTTATCTATTTTGGTACTGATGTGCTATACTTACTAAAATCATGGTGATGTATGTCTCCCCTGCAGCCACAACTCCTTTTTTTCCAAAATGGGGAAAAGGCTGGTGAAGTGATTGGTGCTGATGTTGAACACTTGAAGCGAACCATGGAAAAGCTCTACAAGTAATTCTACTTGTCTTCCTTTATTACGACTTACAAGTATGCTTTTGGTTTGAATGCAATATGTACAGACTGATCTGTAATTTCTTCTGGCTGATAAGATTCAAACTTTTATTTATTAATAGTGTCTGTGATTTTGGTTTATACCAGAGTGAATCAATAATTTCCATTGTTCTATGTTGATTGATGTATCATCTACATTCCAACAGCCGAGAGATCTTAATTACGAATTTCCCAGCATCTGTTACTGGTGAATTTCTAATTGCATTGTTTTGCTGACAGGGTTTGATGGGAGATAATAATGACTAACAGTAAGTCAGTAACACATTCTATATGTGGGAGGAATCATTCATCTTCGTCTTTTTCATTCAGCTAAAAATTTGCATGGATATAGAGATAGTGCTTCAAGTTTAATTGCTAGTCATGCTTGGCTTAAGATAAGTGTACTTTCATTACATACATTTTTGGACCGTTAAATACAGCCAATTATATCATGTTATCGAAACATAAGATTTCTAAATATCCTTTTGCTTGTTAGGGTTTGATCTTGTCATTTCCTTGGTGCTACACATATTATCAGATTATAGACATTTCCGGATCCTATATTTAATAAAAGTTTTGTTTCTTTTATCTCAATTTATCCTTATTTTAAGTGTATATGAAAATTATTATAAATGTAGAAAGGCTATAGTAAATGTAACCATCACAGAATAGTTGTATTAGGACAATCTGAAGTAGTTCAAAAAGAGAAAGAAAAAACATATTGATAATTCACATGGCCATTTTTTTAATGTTTTTTTAGTACTTGTATTATTAAATGATGAGAACACAATCTGAGTGAAGGTAAGTATGATCTTAGTGTTGGGGGTACCACTAACTGCTATGGCATATGACTATTATGAAGCATGTATTTAAAGGTATGTGTTGAAATGAAGGATGTTGGTTCCTAGAAGAGAATAAAAACTTATATTTTGAGAGTGGAAAAGGGTCAAGTCTTGGTGCTCCTACAGTCCAACTACTTTGTACTGTTATAATCATCTGTGTAGGAATATTGTTTGTTAGTGTATGTGTTGATGAGTGGTGATTCAGGTAGGTGAAGCAAGAGCAGGGTGTTGTCTGTCTCATGAAGACTCTGAATCTGCCTAGCAAAAATTGAGTTGTATAATATTTGTACTTTACTCCCACTTATGTTTCAATCCAACAGAAAAGAAAGAGGCCAGACAACAAAGAACCATCTTTGGCGGAGATGTTTTACTTGACACGGAAGTGCAAACAGTTTGACGAGGAAACCATGAAGAAAATAGTGAGTATCAACACATTTATTAGTTTGTACCCTTAATATTTCAATTCATTTTAATATCATACATTTATTTGCTTATGGTTTCTCACAGGCAGAATATAATGCTATGGCATCTCAATTGGATGAGAGATCCGAAAACAGTACCGCGAGAGATGATATTTTCTCTCAAGTGATGGGGGAGCACCCAGGGCGTGCACGACTCTACGGAACTGGTGTCACTCGGACTGATGTGAAAACATCCTTGACCACATCTGCGAGAGTAGCGACTGAGGCTAGAAGATTAGCTGACATGGAAGTTCAACAGTATAAGAGAGAAGTTCAAGAGAGATTCAAAGAGAGGGATGATAAATTCAACGCGTTAGTGGCTTGGATGAAAACTAAATTTCCGGACGAAGACATCCCTTCAGCTATCATTGAAGAAACTACATGTTTATAAGGTAAAATGATGCTAACTTAAGGTGATATATGTTTAAATATAATGTTTATTGGTGTTTAAAACAATTATAGTGTTTATTGGTGCTTCTTTAATTTGTTGACAGCTCAAAACAATTATGGTTCAAAGATGGGCATGGAAGCTTGAAGTTGAACTTTATTTTCATTACTATTCACTTAGGGTTGCTCAAAAAATACTAGTAGCTAGTAATATCACTTTGTATAACAAGGAGGGGAGAAACTATTAAGACACTATTAGTTATGGTGATATGTTGAATTGATGGGTAATATGAATGATAGTTTGTAGTATTTGATTTTTGTGTTATATGTAATTTGTTTGTTTGCATCCTTTTGAACAACAAGTTATATATTTTATGTTGGATCCATTTAGTGAACATAATAAGTGTAAAATTTAGGAGAAAAGAATTAAGTAATTATTTGTATTTTGTGTAGGTTTAATTTGTACAAGCTTTTGGTTACAGTTCTTAACTGGTATAAAAAAAATAAAGCCCAACAGTTGCAAACTGTAATGTAAAAGCCCAATAACAACAATAAGCAATTTAAAGCACTAGAATGCACAAATAACACCAAAACACAACATTTAATTTCTAATCACGTTACAATGACATTTTACACGTTTGGCACCAAAACAAAGGCTATTTCGGTGCCAAAACAGAGCAATTTAGGGCATGTTGGTGGGCGTCTGGCAAGTATATTAGAGTCAACCTTGTAATTAAAGACGGTAAAGTCCTGATATCGATTTCCACAGGGACTTGGTCGGTAATTTAGAATTAACAATTAATTAATCTTGTAATCCTGATCTAGGAAAATAAATAAAGATTTAGTTTTGAAAATATTGACTTTGACTAAAAATTCAAAGTGAGAGATTTGGGTGATCAAACAATTCAAATTCAAATTCAAATTTCAAATATGACAATTAAGAGAGAGAAAATGGAATTGGTTGAGATATGATTATTTCATGTAATTAATTCAATTAATTCATGAGATTAATTAATACAATGTAGTCAGGAATACCCGGTCAAATAATATGTTGGTTATCTTGGTGAGGACTCACCAACCCTTACGATGAATATGTCGGCCTCCACCGACCCACACATAATTGCATTCCCTAAGCATAATGACAGCAAGGGAACTACATACACCCTAGCATGATGGTTATGCTCAAACTAGGCAGAAAATTGTACTGAAGCATATCACTGCAACAGTCTCAATTTCTCCCTCACTTTTTGATCCATGAAGGATGATCCTCTTTTGAAATCCATACTACGATCAACCGAAACAATCCCATCGAACTGCTCGGTACCATTACGAATAGCAAAAAGTGAGATTCCCTACTAACAACATATTAATTAATCTAAGGTCTTAACATCATTCATATATTCACATCATATCCCAAACACATTGCAATTAACATGATCATAGACAATATGAAATCAATCAATAAACAAGCCAAATAATTAAACATACTATGAAAATGATCAAACATACAATATTATAATTGACTTGAAATCTTTGAGTTTACTACAACAATTGTTTAATAATAACAACGAGTAAACTAAAAGAAAGTGGCTTACAATCCCTAAAAAGGGGACTAGTGGTTAAGAGATGGGATTGGTGATGACGATCACCAATCAACATCGGGATCCTGTCACGATCCAAGCCTTTCACTCCAGACCTCCCTTCCTCTTCTTCTCTCTGGAAATGGCTTCAAAATTGAGCAATAATGGCTGCTAGGTCTAACTCTCTCGAAATGGAAATGAAAAATCATTTAAATAGATCTGTCCAATGACGCCACGACATTTTGCTTTGGCTCCGCAGCGGCATGTCTCATTTTTCCACATCAGCGCGGCCGGAATAAACGTGAGGTTGGCATGGCATTGCTGAGTTGGCGCCGCGACACTACTGATGTGGCGCCGCGTCGCTGCTGACCTGATTGCATGATGGTGTATTTTCAACTTCTCGAGCTCCCCTCCTTGGCGTCATTTCGCTTACGCAACCTGATATAAACATGACATATACCACAAGTGTAAAATCTTCCAAAAATGAGCTAATTAACACATAAATTACACCAAATGACATCAAAATACCAAAATCTTCCAATAAGCCCCAACTGAGATGGCAAAGCGTGAATTTAAGCATTAAAAAACCAAAATAAATACAAAATAAGGAAAAACACACTCAAACGATGCCATTTTAGTCATTATTTAGGGTTGGATAACACTACAAACACGTCCTCGTGCAAAACAAGAAAAGAAAAAAGAAAAAGAAAAAGAAAAGCAAATCTAGATCCTAAATCATGCCTAAACTACTCTACTATACACTACATGCTAACTCTACTATATGCACCATAAATGGACATTCACCAAATATGCTCATGACAACCAAACATCCAAAACAATATTCAAGGTTCTCATTCCCTCCTCGTGACATTTTGACATCTACACCATGAGTTTTTACACAGAACAAAACATCATAGAATTACAATGCTATAGCAAGTCACATGTGTGTGTGTGTGTCATCCTTGTTGTTTCAGATCTCCTCAATCTTTAGAGTAGCTATGATAGGGTCGATTTCAATACATGCTATTTATCCATAAGTTGAGTGAGTTTCTCTTCTCCACTAATCTAGAGGCTTTTAGCTTTCGAGATCAAGGGTAGGAATGTATGTGCTCAATCAATAATACCAAACAAGCTACATCATATCAATTCTAATCATACAGTTCTAGATTTATTCCCACAATTGTAAACATCAAAATATCATATAATAAATCATTGGGAATTTAAAGCTAATCATTGGCCTTAATGATTGAACCTTAAGCCTGAAAATGAACTACTCTATATGACATGCAATATGCAAATGCAAATTAAACTACAATGTACAAACTAAATTAATCTACAACTAAAAACCAAAACTAAGGTGTACTTGTCCTGATATACTCGTTAATGTCATGAAAATCAAGATGACTTTCGTCATCGTCATCATCAACCACCACTGTCTCTGTGGGGGAACTCGCCACCTCCATGGGCTGTTTATCCTTGTCCACGAAGCGAGACATGTCGGGTACCTGAAAATCAAACTCATAGTCCTTCTGTACTTTGGGGTTGAGACACCCTAGGACTTTTTGGAAACCCTTGGTAATCTGTTTGCCAAGGCCAGACACAATGTGGGCGAGGGCCTTGTTATCCTTCCTCAGAGCCTGCTACTCAATCTCTATCCTCACCATCCACTCAGTCATATCTGTGGATGGCCTCGCTCGAGAACTCGAGCTAGAATACCTAGTCGGCTCTCGGCGAGAGGACTGAGGTCGAAGGCTAGATAAAGTGGTGGGGGACCCAAGAATGTCCTCTTCCTTATCCGCCGCCTCATCCACATGCTGCTTGACCTTCTCCTTGTGAGAAATTGGAAGGGCAGGATCAACCACCACATCTTTCTTATTAAGGGTGACTTCTTTCCTCATGCACAACTGTATAATTTAGGCGGGGAACTTCACTTTCGCCTCTTTGGAACACCGGATGATCTGGTCATAGATCACCTAGGCAATGTCCATTTGCCTTCCCTGCATAATATTGGCCAGCATGTAAACATGTAGCTGGCCAATGGTGCTGGTGTTAGAACTAGGGAAGATTTTGGAATTCACGAAGAATATTCATAATGTCGGTTCGACCTTAAGGTGGGTCTTCTCTATGCTTGGACCTCCCCGGTGATCCCTAGTCATCTTTGATGCGTCATTGCAAAGGAGATGGCCGAGCGGGGCTAACTCCACATTCTGACACATAGTCTAAAATATTATTAATCATCAAGCCAAAGGCATTGTAGTCCTCCCCTCCAGCTTGTGATGCCTCAATTACATTACTCGAATCCGACTCGCACTACAAGAAATTTCATTTTTCACTATAGTCAATCCATCTGCTCAAACCCCTATTCTGTTGCGGAAA
>JAYMTE010002657.1:0-10871 GCA_036897545.1 Pelargonium fulgidum
CATAAAAAAAATTAATAAAAGTAAAAAAAAAAAAAAAAAAAAAATCAATGAACAGTTTCCACAATTCCTAAACTTCCATTAGAAACAATTTTTGAAGCATAAACTAAGCTGAATATTGTATCTTATAATGCCCTTTCAATTCAAATTACAGACTTCTAAACAGTATTCAACTTTAATGATAAAAAGAAAAGAGAAGTCTAAAGCTCTACAACAAAAGGCTGATTTAGGGAGGAAACGAACAATGACACATTAAAAAACAGATCTAATAAACAAATAGATTAGTAAATTCTGCCTGTGTATAACCTAACTTATGAGAAAAAGATCCCAAATATCAAATACAGTTGAGCTCCAGCTGCTAAAACAAAAGAAATTGCAAGACACATCCTCTAAATGCAAGACATTCAAGAGAATAACCAGATTAATAGATCAATTCTCTAACAATTCCAAAATTTCTCTGGTCTTGGTTAGCAAGAAAACAAGGCGGTTGATAATACAATGGGATGGACCAGTAATGCCTTCAGAATGCGATGTGACCACCGTTCTTGACTGTGAGGGATGTGAACGCTGCAACCCAATCTTTCTTAGTGGATTCGGGAACCTTTGCTTCACCGGCAAATGGAGTCCAAGTTCCCTCTGCAGAATCTGTCAGAACCCACTTGATCTTCTCAGGAACATTTTGAAAATCGAAGTTCAGAGGAACGTTCTTTGCCTTTGTGCTAGACTTCTTTTGCTTTTGGCTCCCAGGGCTCTCTGAAGGCTGAAAGCAATTTAATTGCATTTTTGAGAAATAAAGAATTGCTGATCTGCAAGTGTAGATTTACTATCCACCCAACATCTTTAACCAAAGATTCAATTTAAACTTACCGTTCCATCAGGTTCGTTCTTCCTTTTTCGTATGCTTCCTGTTTCCAGAAAGTACATCACTTCTTTCTTCGACCGGAATCGACGGCTTGAGACTGGATCAAAGTAATACTGTATTGAAAAGAGACAACTTTAGGTCATAACTAAAAGACTAATGTCCTACAGAAATGGTGATTATCAAATACTTCATAAATAGCATTGCATTCACAATAAATTCCCTGCAAATGAAATTGTACAGACCTGAACTAACCATGATTCATACAGGTTATCAAAATAAATCATAACATTTGACTTTTGAGCACTTAAATGCAATAATAAATTCACTCCAACAGTTACAAAGTTTAAAACATTGGTTTTATTAGCATTCAAATAATATCTAAACCATCCTAATATATCTTACCACACACAAGATCACAAAACTTCAATCTCTCTCTCAAGTCTAAGCCATTGTTTAGGATGGTGGAAATTAGGTGTGGTAAATTCGTGTTTAATGGTGCTCTCTTTCTTCTGCAGCAGAGTAATTATCTTCTTCCACAATGCAACTACCTCAAATGTGTAAATTAAAATCACCAAATGTACAGCTCATAAGTCATCACAGTTGGTTGGGACTCTAAAACAAACACTCCTTTACCCTTATCATGAGAAAAGTCCAAGCATAGACATATAAATATATGTAAACAAGGTAGGGTATCAACCCATATGAGCTACTGTTACTGCCACTGTACCTCATACTGAATTCACTAGACCAATGCCCTGTACCTCCTTACACTAAGCAACATGGATGACAAAATGATCCAACACAATTGTTCATTTATTTATGTACTAACCGTATTGGACATTGACTAGTATGCTGGGATTTACATGGAACTGCATGCAATTAAAACAAGGAAATGTTCCCTTGCTTATCCTGATGTTCCAACAATTTTGGTACTTATGTTACAGTACGCACTTTCAGATTTGAGAAAATAATCAAACAATTAAATATGTAACAATGATCCAAACTATGCCGAAGTGGCATAATGATCCAATGGGAGTCAAACTAACCAAACAATCCCATTCAAAGCTTGATTGTACATGGGTTAACACTAGCTCAATCCATAAGTACAAGAACCCTTCAGGCATCAACCGAATTCGCATCAAGTACTCGATGATTTGAGTAAATACTAAAAAAGTCATAAACCTAAGTTCCAACAAATCATATCACATCCACCGAGGAAGCCAAATCCCTTTGGAAAGAGGCATTCAAGGAACAGATGGAACGGTTTATACTTAAGCTACAAGGGTAAAAAAAAAAAAAGGATCACTCTTAGTCTCTGTCTTTATCTTTCAATAATACTGGAGATTGACTTTTTTTTAAATAACCGATCCTTACTATTTATAACATATTATACATACTAAGAGTAAGAATTCTTCTTATAAGAATAAGATATTGAATAAAATGAGCAAGTCTTTTGTAAGTGAAGTCTTTTATTTAAAAGAGTCAAAGAATCTTTCTTGATATAGAAATCTAAAAAGGGAGGGTTATATATGTGATGAGGAAAAAAGTTGCACCCAATAGGATTTGAACATATACCTAAGAATCAGAAGACCTCTGTCATATCCGTTAGACAATGGACACTTCAGATTTTTGTGCATTTTTACCTTCCCAAGGTTAAGGAGCATTGGTGGGTTTCAATTATAACAGCAAAATGGTCAGGCGCCGCTCTCGAAGAATACAAGCATTCATCTAAAGCAGTAAACTAGGGTGGAGGGTCTAAGCACTAAAGTAGCAAGAGCACAATAATAGCCATCACAAACTAAAATGAATAGATAGTCCACTAGCCCCAGTTGAAGGATATAGATTGCCCTCCTTACTAAGCCACTACAAAATGCTCCACAGACCCACTAATTACAGATTTAACCCATTACTTCATAATTCCCCAAAATAGGAAGCAAATTTCTAAATTGATGTATCGAAACCAACTATAGTTCACCGACCTTTTTTACTGTCTCTATAAACTATTATTGTTTGAAAGCAAGCACCCAGTATGTGGTAACAAACTGGCAGCAGAATAAGAAGCATAAAACCATTTCAAAAATTCAAGCTTCCCCTTATAAGTTGGAGGGTGAATTAAATTTCCAAGAAAACTATCTTTTAAAGAAGAGTGAATCTTAACAATAAGGAGTCACATGACAAACCGATAAATTGGACATAAACCATAAAGACATCACCAAACATGGCATGATACTCATTGCTTACGCAAGATCCTTGTCGTTTTCCCCAATTTATTAAGAATATCTATGCATGTAACGCTCTCTTAAGAATCTGTCTAACCGAATATATTAAGATCCTTCTTATTTATTTCTTAACTCCCACGAGGAGACAGGATGACGCCAAAGCCAATATTATCACAAAAAATATTTTTAATCACTGTACACAACATAGTGGTTTCTTGTATGTGACAACTCCAGCAAAACAGTAACAGTGATTTGATTGAAAAGGATCCATCTATATGTACCATCAAGTATGACATATTAACATAAGATTGAACAAAATCCATGATTGAGTTTTATATACATTTATTCCTAAAAATATTTCATGTAGCCCTAATCAGTTTCAATACAATCAACAAAAATAGCCTCGAATATACCTAGATAATAGAATTAGATACGATAAAGCTGTATCAAAACTTCAAAACAGAAAAAACATTAAATCAAAACAGTAAATCTTCATAATCAACAATCCAGCAAGAAGAAAAAAAAGATTAAAAGGCAGTAGCAATAACCTTATCAATCGATCCAGCCGTTGCACCCGAGGCACGAACCCTATCCTCGACGACCCAACCCGAGGGCAACCAATCTGGCCTCTCCGACGAAATCGTCGCATTCGACGCCCTCTTCCGCCGCGACTTGGGCTCCGCCGAGGACTCAGTGTTCTCCGGCGTCGGCACGTGAGTCGAGCTGTCTGGTGCCGCCGAAGCCGGCGCGACTCCATCGTCAGCGAACCTGCGAGCCTGCAACGGCTCAGCAGGTATGGCTTGTTGATTTGGGGCCTCCTGGGGATTTAGGGTTTCGCCATTGGAGACGGTGGTGGAATCGATGAAGGATCCGGGTTGGAGGAGCGGGTCGGAGGGGATGGCGGAGGATCCGTTTCCGGCGAGGTCAGGTTGTGGCGATTTCGGGGTCGGAGAATCGGTGTTGGACATGACTGTACTGATTGTGTGAGTCCTGCAATTTTTTTGAGCTTTGACCTCTTTAAGTTTCAATGCCATGTGGTTTGTATAAAATTGGACTCTATTTGAGAATTAAAACTGTGGACAGATCCTGGCCGTTGGATTGTTCGTCATCAAACCAAACCGAAGTATTTACTACAACTTAGTTACTTTTTACTCGGAAGTGAATAAATTAACAGTGTCTTTGTAGATGCATCAATTTGTTTTTAAAATTCTCTTTAATATAAAAGTACTCAGTAATTAGATTTAATAATTATTTTTTTAAAGTCAATATTATAACGGCTATTTTCTTACCAAATAAAGAATCAGCAAATTTGTGATACCTCCACCTTAATTCTGTTTTTGTACAAATGACTATTGGTGAACTCTCCTTTTATTCATAACATGTTTTTAGTGCGAGTTTCTATAACTTGTTTTGCCATTTAAATCTAGTAAAGTTTGTTATCTTGTTACGCGTGTCATGGAAAAGTTTATATCTCGTGATATGTATTTGTAAATGACTTTAACATGTTAGATGTTTTGTTTCGCTTTCATTTTAAAATTTTAATCTTAATAAACTCAATAGATCAAAAATCAAAATAAAAGTAAATTAATACAACTAATTTTTTTTAATGTTTATCGCGATAAACGAGAGTCAATACATGTACTTAGATGACATGTTAATATTTAGAAGGCTCTAGTAGAATCAGGTCAACCAACCTATCAAGTGAAATAGATGAGTTTGTTTCAAGTATTCGAGGCGGGTCTTGTGCCATAACATTTAGATCCAACTCAGTGCCTTGAACTAAACTCGCTTCACATAGTCGAGGCAGAGGAGATGTGCATATTTTCATATATGAACATTCAGTAAATGTACATATAACCAAAATTGATGTTATATGAAAAATAAAAGTCGACAACATCGACAAATTATAAGATTATACGTGATAGTCGAACGTCATGTTATCACAAAGTCAAGTCACAACCGAGCCACGAGTTGACTCACAACTCTTAACACTTGACACCAATTTATTTTGGTAAATTAACTCCCCAAAACCTCATGTCGAAGGCTTCTCCTCAATGAAAATTCGAACTATCTTTTGAAATACACCAATGAGAGCTTGAACAAACAAAGTAAAAGTTAACGAGAGCTAGCATATGATGCTTGCGCATACCGCGAAATCCTTGTGTCCATCCCGCATTCTTCCCAACATCAAAGACGAATCTAGAATATTTTCTCCGTGTGGACAAAATTATAGGACAATGAAAAAAAAGGTTTCAAATTAATGGACGAAATAGGATGGGTAAAAATGAAAAAAAAATATAAATACATGATAAATATTCAACAACAAAAATTCAGTGGGGGCAACTGCCCTCACACCCTCACACTCCTCTTCCTATATTCGTCCCTGCCAGCATGACAACTAACCTCTCTTAGACTCTCAAACCTACCACAAATACTATAAAAAAGAATTCTCATACCTCTCACGATTCTCAACAAAATATTTGGTTCACGAGAGGTGTAATTTATCTTCTAGATGAACTTCCTTCCCCAAAAGAAATTTCAATGCATCAAAAAGAGTATCTTACATCCAAGAGGGACTTCTGCTATTACGAGGAGCTTCAAGGCATCAAAAGCCTCAAAAAGTCAAACCTCTCTTCTATACTCACCCTCTACAAGAAGAAGCGGCAGTGGGACTCCACTCCACCTCGTGTTGCTTGAAAGATATGCGGAAGCTCCAAAGTTCACTTGCTAATCACAAACGACGCGTTCAGAGACTAGAACTTAATCATCTAAGTGGACCCTGAAGCAGACATACAAACAACCAACCAACTTGACTATTCAAAATTCAAATAGAGTTTGTTCTACATTTGAATTCTACTAATACAAAAAATCATCCACATTCAATCTAAAAAGAGTTTATATCATATTTGTTCAGGTTGAACCGGATCAAACTTGTACACATTCATAAAAATTTATCCAGTCTCTTATATAAATTCATAGATTAATTCTGATCCAAAAAAATTGATCTAGATCATATTAGATTTCATATGTATACAAGTAACAAAATTGTTACACTTATTGAAGTGCATGAATCTTCCCTACCCTAATAATAACATTTATGTAACGGTAATAACAATTCATAAATTGATGGTACATAATGAATCCATCACAGAACAGAGACCATAGTCCAATCTAAGAAGTAAGAATTATCAATATGATTTCACTAATCCCATGAAATAATTGGAAGAGGCACTGCGTGTCCGTGCACAGACTCACGGCACAAAGGGCAGTGCTTGTCCGTTTTAAACCACTTATCGATGCAATCTTTATGGTACACATGATCGCAAGATCTGATGATCCGACACTTGTCTCCGTCCTCAAACTCATCCAAACATATGCAACAGTCTCGGCAACCCCGCCACGCCATCGCCGGTACACTGCTCTTGTAAGTAATAACCACTGACGCCGCCGCTACCAGCGCCGTCTCCGCCGCCGTGAGCGGCAGTGAACTTGCCGGTGGCTCTTGGGCGTCTAAGCAGCACATCAGTAACATAAAACAACAAAAGAAGGCTATGAGGACATAATAGAAGTAATACATGGCATGAACAAAAATAAAAGGTCGACAAAACTATAGCACGTCGTTATAAAATTGATTGGAGCAAGAAAAGAGCAATCAAATAAGACACAAGAAAAATTAGTGAGAACTGAGAAGAGAAATTTTGGAATATGTGAACTTTTATATATGAATAAATAGAAAATTACAAATGAATCTAAAGTGTTTTGCTGCGCAATTATTAATTAGCCATAAGAGATTTTGTCTGCGATTTCTTCTTCTTCTTAATTCTTTTTTTTTTTTTTAAGCATTGTTGGCTATTTCTTATTTATTTAGGATTGGAAAAGGTTTTTGAGTTTTGTTTTACTTAGAATACCTTAACCAGTAAACAATTAATTTAATGTTATTATTGTCTTCTTTTTTTTAATTACCTTGAAACTGCTACTTTTATTAATTGGTAATATCTATTACAATGGCCTTAAAGAAACTACCGTTACCCAGATATCCGCATGTCGAGTTCATATTTTAATTTGGATCAGACCGATAAAACTAGAATGACACCGCAACCTGATCCTATCATGAGAGCCACCCAACAACACCACATCCAGACCCGCACCTAACCCGTTTTTTGGCCCATCTATCGGTCGACCATCCTCCTCTATAGCAACTCCTCTCTTCTTTCTGAAAACCGCGACCACTCTTTGCACAGTATTTCTTTAGCTTTTTGGAGAGCAAGTGACACCATATCATCAACCACCACCTCCTCCTTATCTCACAGTTGATCAGCCCTCGTCTTCCTTTTTGGCGCAACCAAAAACATCTCATACGCTCTTGCTGCACCCAAACCCGAAGCTGCCTTAGCTCGAACACACTCTTTCTCGATGTGTCCCAGACAACTACAACAAACAGAACGTAGGAAGACATTCATATTGAAAGTGAATTATGTGGCTGCTTGACTGAGCAACCTCCACCTTAGCCCTTCTTCTTATCGGATTCCAAATATCCGATAAGAAATTTAATTTGATATTAAATAAAATTAATGTAATTATTCGTTGGATATTATTTTTACTTGGACCTAATTATCCAATGAGATAATTAAGTTTGATCTACTACCTAAGTTCATATTGTACTTCTTAATTTGGTATTAAATAAAATTAATGTACATTTATAAAAAAATAAATTAATGTATTTATTCGTTGTATATTATTTTAACTTGGACCTAATTATCCAATGAGATAATTAAGTTTGATCTTCTACCTTTATCTTATATTTCTACTAAATTATATTGTATTCAAATGTGTTGGTTATACGCTACCTTGTAACGGAGTGATGGGCACATGAATCCATACATGTATAAGAATTGTATACAAAATTGTTGGGCACATGAATCCATAGATGTATGAATCGTATACAAAATTGTTTCATTTCATTAATTGGTATTGAGTTCATCTGTTTAGAATTATTATTGAAGATTGTATGGATTTTATTTCATTTTCTTGCTAACTTAGATATAATTTTGGAGTCATGGAAATAACTCTTGTTCTTCCTCGCTTCACCTTGATAATGGCGACATGTGTAGTGACACGTGGTGTTTGGGCATTACATTACGTTTTCATTTGATTATTTGAGTGATTACGCCATCTAAGTTTTATGAGGTTATAAGAGTGTAAAACTCGACGTGAACCGAATTACTAAACTTTTGAATGATCATCTGTCCGACAACTCTTTAATTTCTCATGCATAACCACATTTTTAACAACAAAAAAAAATTCCCACAAAGATAGAGCAATTATGAAATAACTGGAAGAGGCACGCCGTGTCCGTGCACAGACTCACGGCACAAAGGGCAATGCCTGTTCGTCTTAAACCACTCATCGATACAGTCTTTATGGTACACATGCTTGCAATATTTGATGACTCGGCACTTGTCTCCATCCTCAAAACCATCCAAACATATGCAACACCCCCAACACCCCCGCCATGTCGTCGCTGTTACACTGCTCTTGTAAATAATAACCACTGACACTGCCGCTACTAATGCCATATCCGCCGCCGCTCGCGGCAGTTGACTTGCCGGTGGTTCTTGGCCTCGTTCCAAGTCACCACCACCACTTGCTCTCCTTCTGGAGCATTCACAGAAAATCAGTAACAAAAAACATAAAAAAGTGTATGTAACGAAGATATGATAGTCAAGCATGGCATGAACAAAAATAATAGGTCGCAAAACTATAGTATTAATATCAATAAATTAGCCATATGAGATTGTTGGGGATTTCTTATTTGTGGCAAAACTTGGAATACCTATACCAATAATCAATTAATTAAATGTTATTATTGTATTTCTTTGGTACTAAATTAAATTAAATGTATTTATCTAATGAATCATAATCTTATTGTTTACTAAATTAAATTGTATTCTAATTTGTTGGTTATACAGCTACGGTTCGTTGTAACTTGTAACGAAGTGATGGACAAATGAATCAGTACATGTATGGGAAGTGTATAGAAAATTGTTTCATTTCATTGGTATTGACTATTGAGTTCATCTGTTTGGATTTATCATTGTAGATTGTACGAATTTTATTTTGATTTTCTTGCTAACTTAGAAATATAGTTTTGGAATCATGGAAATAACTCTTGTTTATCATCCCTCTACCTTGATGGTAGTCAAGACTCAAGGGTGTTGTTAGCAAATGTGTGCGATGCAAAGTTGCTATTCAAAGAACAATAGATAATGGCCACACGTGTAGTGACATGCACTCCTTCGGACATCATAGTATATATTCATTGAAATATCACGCCATTTACGTTTTATCGGGTTATAAAACCGTACAACCCTACGTAATAGTGAACTGAGTTATTAAACTCATTTCTAAATGACCATCTTTTTGGCAATTCATTTTTCACGCATGACTACTTTAATTTATAACAGTTCTTCCCACATTGATGGATAACCATCACACAGAAATGATGAACCATCTCACTAGGAAAACTCTATATATGCCTCTTGTACCATGTCAGAAGAAAGCCATTAATCTCGTACAATGTTAGAAGGAGACTCGCCAACCTCGTCATGTCACAAGAAAACTCATTCATTTCTCTCATGTTCTATATTTATTCTTCAAAAGAAGTTACAATGTCATAAAAATATTCTCTCAACTTGAATCATCCACAAAAAAATATCATGTCACAAGAAAAACTCTCTACATATCTTTTATACTTTGTTTCTACCCAAGAGGTCACTATTTCACAAGAAAAGCTTAGCTTTTGTCCTATCCCTTATACTTCCCAAGTTCTACATCTCGTAAGATCATCATCAAAACGTGTTCTGAATCTCACCTGGTGCCTGCAAACGACACGCCCAGGAGATAGATTGAAACTTAAGTTGGGTCATGAACCAGACTCACTTCATTAACAACCAACCACACGACGACACTTGACGAGTTTGATTCGTGAGTTTAAACACTCTTTCTTTAATAAGGAGGGGATCCATAACGTACCCTTAAAAATATCTCTTTATAGAATTTGTGATTTGTAGTTTACATTTTTACTCTCACGTTTGAAGCAGTGTACCAAAAACGTAACGGTGTAATCCATCACCGAATAGAGACCATATATATATAGTCCGATTAAAGAAGTAAAAAAATCAATATAATTTTACTAATCATAGTAGTATCTAATTAAGATTTAAAAAAATCAAAACACTGAGTATATATGAAGCTAAGCAACAACTATGAAATGACCGGGAGAGGCACGCCGTGCCCGTGCATAGACTTACGACACAAAGGGCAGTGCCTATGCGTCTTAAACCACTTATCGATGCAGTCTTTATGGTACACATGCTTGCAAGATTTGATGATTCGACACTTGTCTCCGTACTCAAAATCGTCCAAACATATGCAACAGTCCCGACAACCCCACCATGTCGACGTCGCCAATCTACCGCTCTCGAAAATAATAACCACCGACGGTGCCGCTACCACCGCCATCTCCGCCGCCGCTCGTGGCAGTGAACTTGCCGATGGTTCACCGCCACCACCACCACCTCCTCTCCTTTTGCAGCACACACATGCCGATAACAAAAAAAACAAAACAAAGTACAGCTAATGAGGATATAATAGTAGTGATGCTGCTGCATGACAGGAACAAAAATAAAAGGTCGCAAAACTGTTGGAGCCATGATCTCAAATCATCTTGCTGAGGTGACTCTACCAGCATGATCAAGTTGTTGGAGATTAGTTGCATAAAATAAGGAGCAGTA
>JAYMTE010002658.1:0-10866 GCA_036897545.1 Pelargonium fulgidum
AAACCCGAGCATCGCTGGGTTATAACACTAGTTGGATAAGTACATCAAAATCTATTAACATATTTGACATGGAAACATAATGTTACAATAGTGATTAACACAAAATTTACCCATCAACAAAGATTTAACATGGAAATGATCTCTCATACTTAAACCTAAACTTGCAAACTTGTTTTATTTTGTCAGCAATTATCTCCATCCAATGTCTGAATCATCTGAATGTTCCTCCTCAATTTCTCTTATGCTCTGAACTATATCCTCAACTTTTCTGGAAATGTGCTCGGTGTGTTCTTCCAAATCTTTCAATATCATATTTAACTGCTCTTCATACGCAGCACACCGACGTTTGCATTTTTGTCTCTCATTGTACAATTCAATGGACAGTTCGCGGATTCTTTTATCTTTCTCATCCTGCCAGAAAACGTGAAAATCCATGTTCAGTACATGTAGAAATTAACAAATTACTTTAATAAGCGATACAAAAACATTAAATCAAGCCATAGACAACTAACAAATTAACACAATAGTATACATTCTCACTGATAAGAACATTAAAACAGATCATAAATTTCCTTTGGTTCTTCATGATTACATTTGATGAAGGCGCATTGAAATCAATATTTGGTAGAATATCTAATCTTTCTTCATGCAGAACTCTCCTACGTTGAAGAAATGCAGCATGCGGTAAGGCCCTTAGCGAGTCATAGAACTTAACCGTAAGTTTATAAAACTTATTCTAGGAACCTGCCTCAGTGATAGGAGGTAAAACCAACAGGCTCCCCAAAAGAATCTATGTGCTTACAACCGAACTTATCTATGCACGTCAATTAATTTGGTAAGCTACATGGATATCCAACTTATTCCACCAGAGGGTCAATTGCTTTGTTTGTGCTGTGACATGAGTCTCCAACTTCCATAAGTTCATATCCTTTGCAGATTGTACATCCCACAGCATTCCTCTAGCTACCTCATACACCATTTTTAGCCGCCTTTTACATGCTGCCCTAGATCATCTGCGATAGTGTAAGCTAACTATACAAGAGGTTATAGACAAGGTTAATTAGGAATACTGTAAAAGAATGATTGAACAACTATAATGCCCCAAACATCAACAAAACTTTAAGGCAACTAGGACAGATGCTCATTGATTCCAACTAATACTTGGTGATTTCCCCACTTCTTCCTCCCCTCTTTAGTGAATGCAAAATGCGTACTCCAAAAAGGACGATTGTCATTATCAGTCTAAACACTCTTTTTTTTTCTATTCTTTTTTTTTTACTTGGCATATACTACAATTTTAATCCCTAGAACAAATTCTAGCAAACAAAGTTGCTACTCAGGGACAGAGCTGAGGCTAGATATGCGTGGGTAAGTACCACCCTATCTCCACCAGAAACCTTTAAATATGTTTAGAATGAATAAAAATATATTAGTTGTGTCCACAATTCATGGAACTAGGGCTTGGGGCCATAGCTTTTTGGAACTAGGGTGTTCAAGAATCACTAAACTTCTTCTATTGGAGTAGAATTTTTATGTTGGTTGTTGGAAATAAAAAGTTTCTCACAATGAATCTACAACACTAATACTATGCCATGAAATGCTCTCGTGTTCTAAGAGCCTCTTAGATACAAGAATCCTAACCTAAACATATTAATTGCGAGTAAACTAATTAGTAATTACCAACAAAATAAGTAATATATGCACACAAGTTTCAAAATAAAATAAAATAAAGCTACAAAGAAAAGCTAAAGCACACTAACGCTACTTAACAAATCACAAGTGCCAATGACGAAGTGATACGTGGAGCCCGAGCGCCACGTCACCACCGCACTCAAGGAGTTCGGATACACGCCGAAAAAGGTTCATTCTTGCCTCTAAAAGAGATCAGCCAACGAAGGCGTTGAGACTAGGAAGCCTAAGCACTCAACCTAATCAGCCCAACATGCAGCGACCCTAGAACCGATGTTGCGGCATTTTGTCCTTCAACCCGAGCTCGCCTAACCAATTTCAACATGCATGCTACAACATTGTGCCCATGCCACCATCTCTTCTCCATGTCCTAGCTCAACTTCTAATCGGAGTACACAGCTCCCGCCACCCTCCATACATGTGAAGTCAAGCCACAATAAGCTTCCATGTCACAAGCAGAGCTACCCATCTATCCTGCATACTTAGTCTCCACAAGAGTCCTCCAAGTCTCCAAGGTCCCCGCCTTGTAGGGTCACTCTGAACATTTGACACTTGCCTCCTCTCGTTAACATGTTGACTTAACTAGGCATACCTCTACCCCTTTTAGTTTCTTTTAATTAGATTCTTGTACCGTTCATAATGGACTCACAAACCTCCCCACGTTACATATGTCCGAACTACTACTTCTTATCATTTACATATGTCCATTCCATTAAATGCTTCAAAACTAAACAAAAACAAAGTAATTTTCAGTAAACAGGTAAAAACTATATACATAGATTATGCTCTACACTATGTTAGACATTGGTTTATCGAGTGTGTAAGATTATAATCAATGAAACTAGAATATATTGGCTAATTCTAACTTACATAGTTAATGGATACTTAAGGGCAAAATTGTTCATGGATTGGCATAGATGACTCCTAAACCAAACACTTAACTCACCAAGGCTTGATTTAAATTACTTGAAAGAGCATGCATTGTGTGGACAATCCCAATTAAAAGGGCAGTTGCAGCAAGGACATAGGACAGATAGGAGTAAACAAAAATTTAAATTAAAGAGGAAAAACTACCAAAGTGATCTTTGATCTATCAGAACCCAACCAATTGCAACACCAACACCTCACAATACCAAATCCACCATCACCAAGCACAGATATGGCCTTGCCTTTCCTTGCCACCATCTCTCATCTCTCACTTCTTACCTTTGCCACCAGCTTTACAATTATCTCTTGTTCTTTATCAATTTTTGTTAGTGTTTAATTTTATTGCTCAAAATTTTGGTTTGGTGTAATTTATTGATGAAAATATTGGTTGAGTTTCGTTTATGTTGTGAGAAATTCAGTCTGATTGTTGTAAATTCTAGATGAGCGAAAGTTTAGCTGAGTGTTTTAATTTGTATTATTGATTATATGGTTTGATTGTGTAATTTTTAGATGAGTGATTTAGATTTGTATAATTGAAATTTTGGTCGATCATACATTGTTTGAGTAATAATGAAAAGATATAAATCAAACAAAACTTTCAAAAATCAAAACAAAAACATGATTATTTGCATTTTTCAACAATTAGCATCTGCAAATTATAAATTCTGGCAGTCAAAAAATGCAGAGCTGTAGATCCTGACGAATGTAATTGCATAGTTATTTTTTTCATTTTCACCCATCAAATGTCTTAAATTTCATTTCATACACACTAAAACACTGTTGTTTTAATCAAAGTACTTATTATTGAACAATTGGTTGCCATATTAGCTCTAACTGTGCATTTGATTATATTTTTATTTATTATTAATGTCATGTCAACAAAACTTTCAAAAAAGTTCACGGTACACAACGTCGAGGACCATATTGGTAACTTCTTAATAGTTGGGGAACCATATTGGCATAAAACTGTTTCAGGGGACAAATTGGTCGGATTTTGATAGTTTATAGACTATTTTGGTAGTTTTTCCATAAAAGACATGATGCTTATAATGAGGCCTCCAATGAGAAATTGTCTAGGGTAAGGGTAAAATTGGATGACATTAATATGCTTCACAAACATGTTTCCATCAAATCCTAAAATAAAGCAAAACATTAACTTAGATGCAATTTTCATAATTTCAAAAAAAAAAAAAAAAAAAAAAAAAAAAAAAAGGAACAATCACAAGCATACCTCACTTACTAAATGCTTTCCAGATCCCCGCCATGGTACTTTACTAGGACTTAGTAGTTTATGATTGTGCTCTTTAACAAACTTGGTAACAACCCACTTCACCCCATCCCTTAAAGCTAACCTTATCACTGCTTGACAACCTTCACGTGTTACCGGCGGCGGGGGTAGAACTCTATCTTTCCTGTATACGTACTTCTTTGCACGAAAGCCCTCTTTAGAACATACAAAATCTTGACCTATTACTTGATTGTTTACTCGCGAACGACGATTATGATGTATGCGTACAGTGAAACCAGTACGCCTACCATAGGCAACATAAAATTCACGTGCCTCATCCCGTGAATTGAACTCCATCCCTATACATGGTTCTGAACCTTCATCATCCATGGCAAGGACAAGAGATTGATGCCCCATTTTTTCATCTTCAACATCACATAAATCCAAGTTCTTTGGAAGCTCATCATCTACCCTTCCATGTTCTTCATAACTTTCAGTTTGCAGATCTACATCACTTTCATCAGAATCAAATCTATGACCAGACTCGTTATCCATTACACTGTGCATCACATTAACACCCACTGACCCACGTGACCAGAAACCTAAAGCAAGGCCACCTTAAGGAAAGAGAAATAGGCGATTTTATTTTTCTCCTATATCAACACTGTCATCAATAAGAGAAGATGTAAGTTAGAGCATGGACTAGAAAAATTAATTACCTAAGAGAGTATGATGTATGGATGTAGAACTCCTAATGCAAATCAAAAGTCGCAAGACTACATATTGAATCATATTTTGAGTATCATAAAACCTCGCATCTAAAACCTTTAGGCCAACTATAACTGACGAAAAATCCAATTGAATGTAAAGGAATCAATTGACACCAAGATCAAACTTAAATAATTTATCTTTACATTTTCCTCCTCCTTTCTGGTTTTCTTTTGCAATGACCATATTATCATTTAGCAAACTAATTACAGTGCAGCGAGAAACCGGTGACCAATTATTGGCAAATGGAACCCATCAATAAGTTATTTTTCAGTACCCATAAAATTGAGCTCTCCAAAATTTTGCTATAGCATTGCCTCTAATACAATGGTTTCAAGTCTCATCAGCTTCAGTGTTGGCATCAAATTCTTCAAATATAGCACTTACAATATCTCAAATTGCAGAATTAGGGTCCTTTATTGCTATTTAAACTTCAAAGCTACCATTTTATATAAAGTAAAATGGAAAACCCAGAGATTCAAAAATTGAACCAAATTCAAAATTTCAGTAATATTGAAGAAAGAGGAGAGAATCGAAGAACTGACCAGAAAGGAAACAATAAATAGGAGAAGGTGTCGTGGAGATGATCATGAGAGTCGAAAGCAAAAACCCTAGATTGAGCTCTGCTAGGTGAGTCTGGTCGGAGAAGAATGCTACTCTTTCTTTCTTTGTTTCTTCAATTTTTTTGTTGTTGTTGAAGTGGGATGGTAATGGTGGGTCCAATTGTAAATTATTGGGTTAATAATATAATGATTACGTGGAAACTGAGGACAGAGATATGCAAAGACACGGATTTTTCTTCTTGTTAAACTAGTTGTAACTTGTAAGGGTCAGTGGTGCAGCTCACGGGCCTAATATCATCAACCCGGAGTGAACGGGTTGAGCCATAGCCCGCTCTAACCATCCTAAACTATGGTTTATGGTTTTAATATTTTTTTTTTTTTTTACCTCATATTACCCAATTGTAGTATGTTTATTTGTGTCACGTTAGGTGTTAATAATAGAGGACACGTTGACGTCTCCATACCAACTCATACTTTTAGTTCGACAATGAGTTTGATAGTGGTCCGGTTCGCTATTCTTCATTCGTCTCGATGCACTTGCTATAAATAATTTCTTGGGCTTTCTTGAATGAATATTTTGGAGCTCGTCTTTGATTCAAGACTACCCTTGATGGCCCGACTCTTGATTTCAACTCCGAAATTGGAGAGAACTCAGGTGGGTTGAGTGCACGTATCGGCTTTGTAGTGAGCTATTTTATTTACAGATTTCAGCGTATAATGAAGTACCACATTGAGTGTTATATAAATTTGAGTACCAAATGTGATAAAAAAAAAAACTAGACATAGCTTAGAAAATTCTTTGTTTAGAAACATTTAGATCTGAAACTAAGACATCAAAAGACCAGGTGAAATTAATCATTTGCCTTACCAAGTGTTCATGCAACAATAGTATAAAACATTGGCAATCAAACCATCATTTTTTTACAAGAATATTTCAAAACTTAGGGACAAAGATGCCTCAGATGATAACTATTATTGAAATTTGAATTTGTAGTGCAGTTTCATGGGCTTCACATGCACCAACACATATCCGCAAACTAGGAAGACATTTTTGTGTCTGATACTCGAATGTGATCAAATAAAACCACAGTTTCTTCCCTAAGCAAGAAACATCATTCCTAATAATCAAACACATGCAATGCAAACACAGGCCCCGACCAAGGTATTTCTTTATAAAATTTGTTCATCTGTGTTTCGGTTTAAGATGCTTGGATCCCCTCAGCTGAGGTCTCGGGTTTGAGCCCCGTCATAGTGTTGGGTATTGTCGATAAAAAAAACGAAATAAAAACAACGGAGTTGCATATTATGTGGTCTTAACCAACCAAATAAATATGCCGATGTTATTGTAATTACCTGCTAATCCCTCTATACCAATTCTATAGCTACTCATCACACGAAACATCTATATCAGTGCTTTATCTTCTGCATCAACGAGAACCGGTGTAAATCTATTTCCTTCTTTCTTTTCCTTGTACTTTCCTTCTGTTTGGACAACAAGAACCAGAAGTCAACAACAGAACTGAAAAGAAATAAGGTAGCGTTTGAATTAAACTATTTGAAATAGGAATGGGAACGAGATTCCAATTTTAAAACCATTTTCATGACCAAAAAGTCATAGCACAAACATGAATTCTTGACTCCCACTCCTAAACAAAAATTATAATCCAAATGCTTTGTAAATGGATGTTAGTTAAACCTATCGGAAGAAATAATTACATACTTACTGCAGCTGCTGGGTTTATCTACGGTCTAGAAGCTCCTGCCTTTTAGCTTCAAGCTCTTTCAGGTTGTGAAAAACTGATTGAACTTTGGTTGACAGGTGTGCATTATGGTCTTCAACATCCTTCATGAATGTTAATAACTGTTCACGATAAGCTGCACTTAACCGCTTCTTAACCCGCAACTCTGCTGTTAATTCCTGGATTCTCTTGTCCTTCTCATCCTAAAAGAGAAAAAAAGGCATGGAATCCAGATTGTTATATCTGCGCCATACTACTCATATTAGTACAGACGAAAACATGAAATGGAGAAGATAATCTCTAGACCAAATTGTTTGATGAAACCCAAGTAAGAAATGAAGATATGTTTTTTGCTTTTCAATGCAAGGCTTGAACTTGATTTAAATTAGTACTGTGGATTGTGGAAATAGAAATGCAAAATAGGCATGGAAGTTATGAGTTAATCATTCTAGCATTTGATATCGCTTAAAATATGAGGTCATTAAAATAATAACAAAGTTGATTACTCTATGAATATTCAAAATCTAAAACAAAAACATAGTTTCAATTGTCAAATGAAGAAGCATCTGTTACATAAACAAAATACAGTTTACCATTCAAATGTCATTCTCATGACCAAAATACATACACGAAGAATCAAAATCTCATTTCCCTTTGTTGATTCTTGATTCGATTATAATCCAAACGCTATGAGACTTGTACTAACGATTCAGAGTGCTACAAATAAACCATTCAATTTCTTTTCCACTCACTACAAGATGACAATTAGACTAAGACATGACGGTCATGCACCTGATGCGCCTAATTGACTAGGTCAACTCAAAAAATTGTTTATTTTGAGAACTTGATCACTTGTAAGGATTAGAGTTTTAGACCTCCAAATCTTGCCACCTCCATCTTGTGAGCCGTGTCGTGTACATCAAGGCTTGGAGCATGTGGTGTCCCATCAATGTTTAGTGTTACCTTCCATGAAGTGTTCGAGGATGAAACCATGCTTGGAAAGTGCACAAGTCAAGTCTTGATGAGAGGCACAGAGGATAAAGCTCGTTGGGAGCTTGAACTAGTCTAGGTAGGCAACTTCATAGAACCACACGGTGTGGTGGACCCTCACACACGGTACGGAGGTTGTGATGGCAGTCCACAAAATGTGTTAGAACATACCACACAACTGAGCGGTCGGAGGCATCCTTCCTCGATGCTTCTTGAGTTGGTCGCTTGGCGTGTTCTTTAGAGCACGATTTAGAGTCATTTCCTTCTAAAGAGGGGCTTCCTTGCCAAGTAAGGTGAGACAAGTCTACGAGCTTGCTTGTAGACGTGGTACTCAATACACACATGTCAGGTGTGGGTTAGCCGCCTAGACTTATGAGATTTTATGTATCTTCAGCACCTATGGACTTGGAAATCTTTATTTACGAAGCTAGTAGCCATACTCTGAAAAGGGTTATTTCTGTCTAAAGATACTGCATTTGTTTCATAATAACTAGCGTTTTAGAGTTTTACACAAAAATTAAGAAGACACGTAAAATGACCTAATTAACCAAAGGTATACTAATTATTTCTTAAATGAAATTAATAGTAAATATTGTATTTGAGAACGTAAAAGAGGCATACTTGGAATGTCAAATGCATTTTTCTCTTGAAATGGTATAATGACACTTATTTTGAAATAATTTTGTTTTTAAAGTGACACTTAGTTTGAAATAGAGGTATTATATAAATAAATTAACTCAAACTCATTGAGAAAAAAAAATTACCCTTTTTGTTTCATTGTGCATAGTAAAACTAGAGATGTTATATGCCAAAGATGTGGAGTGGAGGAGAAGAAAGACATGATTTTTAGATTGATTTTTAGGGGCATCTTAACAGTCAAAACTACATAGTTTTGGCTCTTGTTTTAAACCATTTGTTTAAAACTACCTAGTTATGAGAAAAGTTAGCAGGTGAGTCGATCACCTCCATTTTACTCTTTTCTTATTTTATGTACTTTCCTCGAGGAAGGCAGATTCCTCTGATAATTAATACAGCTGCTAAAAAGAGAAGTAAGCTCATTGACACGACGAATCAATTAACTTTAGCATTTGACCTCAGTTAAATATAATTTATGGTAGATAAGTTGGAATAAGATACGACAATTCCCAATCTGTTATCAGTAGTTTAAGATCCGATATAGGAATTATATTTATAACTGTCATTTTATCGGAATAGGCAAAAGTACGTTGTATCTCAAGGTTAATGACTTAATGTATCCCTGAAAAGCACCTGACGTTTTCATGAGTAAAAGAGGAAACAGGTTACAGAACCACCTAAAGAATAGAGGAAGACAGCATACAGAAACAAGATCTTAATGCAAATCTTCCAACTACTGACATGTCCAGTAAATATATTTGATTTTCATAAAACCTGAGTCCTGCAACCAAATACGTGCTCTCTTGATGAACAAAGTTTGACAAGTCTATTCTAGGAAGCAATCTCAAGCCAAATCGAAATTTGGTTCTAATCCTCTCAGGAAAACCAGACGCCATCTAAATTTGGGAAAGATCAGAACAAATCATACAATAGTCGACGATGAATGGGGAAGTCGAATAATTGTCTGCGAGATAGCTAGTAAACCATTTGTGAGAGCTTGTACTGGAAGGTCACAAAAGGTAATATTTGAAATCAACAGCTATTGTAACGCAACCACCGGTTTTATTGGTCATTAAGGAAATTTAGTTATGTAGACCCTAGATAATGTACAGAGTATAGACTATACATTCAATGAATACTATGGACCAAAAAGGTTTTAAAATCCCATCATAAAGATTACTACATGATGACAACATTGGTCATTGGACATCATTACAATGTTCAAGAAAGATGACAGTCTTGTCATTGCAAAGTGAAGAATGTACTACAATTCTAGAAGTCAGGCAAATTTAATACGGAAAAATAACATAAAGAAAAACGACAAAGCAAATTTAATGAGAGACAAAAATGAGAACTTGTATATACTTGAGAAAACCATACAAACCAAACACCAAGAGCTTACCAGGATCCGACGACTCTTTTGCAGCTGAACTACTAATGGATGATTATGGTCCCTTACGAACTTCCTCACAACCCATTTCCCAGGCTTCTCCCTCTTCAACAAAATCATAGCTGTGCACCCTTCTCGTCGCCTATCTCGCTTCTGAGCTCCGTCTCTCCCATGACTGCCAGAACCCCCTCTGCATCCAAGTCCCCGGGAGATTATAGACCCATCACGCTCCGACTTCCGGGATGACAAAACCCTGGTCACAAATCCGATACGCCCAGCATAATCATCATAGAAAGTTTTTGCAGCTTCTTCTGTTTCAAATGGCATACCCTCATACGGTTCCTGATTTGTGTCAACTTCACACACAATCATCTCCATTCCTCTACCTTCACATGGTTCCTGAATTGTATCAACTTCACATACACTCATTTCCTTTTTCCTAGAACCCTCCATTGTACTATTCGGATCAGGATCATCCATCTGGGTATCCACTGTTTTCCAAATTAAACAAGTTAACATATGTTCCAATCCTAAACCTAGGCTGCAAAATTGGGATTTTTGTGAACTGAAGAAAAATGCTCAAAGGTCTTAACTTCATAGGAAAACAAAAAAAATTCCCATTTTTCTGGTACCTTGCATTTTCTCAGCTACCAAACAGAAAATCAAATGAATGTAACAATAGGAGCAAAACTGCCTAAAATTGGGTTCAATCTTGAAAGTAAGGAAAAAAAAAATTGATTGAGTCTCCAAGGAAATCCACAATCATATGGTTGTGATAATCCAAATTCAATATACGATTAACGACAAGAATAGTGAAGTAAAGAGAAAGAGTAAGGAACTTACTAGGATTCACTAACTCTCAGTGCTTCTTGTTTTTGTGGATTTTCTTTTTCTTTTTCTTTTTCTTTTTTTTTTGGAGCGATTTTGGTAGGGATG
>JAYMTE010002659.1:0-10866 GCA_036897545.1 Pelargonium fulgidum
GACACGTGCGACTTTAACTTATAATTTTAAGGGTTAAATAATTCATGACCTTTTCAGCGGACTGCAATTTTGGACTTGACTTTTTATTATGGATTTTGCTTATTTTGATCAGTTGTCTTATAATTTTTTAACATAGGCTCTACAGCCGGTTGTAACAAGTTTATGACTTCCACGTCAGCATATACAAAATGTCACCTCATCTTGAGCCATGTTTTTTTTTGCCAAAATGACACCGTTTTGGTTGAGGTGACATATGCGAACGTGAAAGTTATAAACATATTACAATTGGTTGCATGTACTATGTTGAAAATATTGTAAGTCAACAAATTAAAACAAGCAAAACTCTTATGAAAAGATGACTCTAAAATTTTAGTAAGTCTAAAGTGTTACAAACCGTTTAACCATGATTTCAATTTGGTATTCGATCAACACTATACATATTTGAACTAATTAAATTGGTGATTAATTAATTGCAGGATATAAAGCTGATTCTAAGCAAATTTGCTAGCAACATCATTTTCTCCAATGGTTTGAGAGATCCTTACAGCAGCGCCGGGTAATTAACAAAAACAATAACACATTAGAAGAATAATTTATTATTATTATTATTATTATTATTTACAGTAGCTAATTACATAGTTCTTCAAATCTGTGAATGTTTAGGGTTTTGGAGAATATTTCAGACAGTGTAGTTGCCCTCCACACAACTAATGGTAAATATGTTTTGACTTTCTTTTCAACATTTATTTAGCTCCAACATGAAACTAAATAACAATATTAGAAATAAAATAATATAATCTCTCTTAATCATTGAATAATTAATCAATGCTAATAACTACAGTATAATAATTAATCGTTTTTCTTTTCTTCATGCAGGATCACATTGCCTGGACATACTTCCTTCCAACGCAACGACCGATCCGGTGTGGTTAGTTGAGCAGCGACGGATTGAGGTGGCAATAATGCAAGGATGGTTGACTAATTACTATAATGAGCTTCGTGAACTGAAATGATAATAATTCAATTGAAATACATATAGATAAAATTAATAGGAATCATAAATTTACAAGAGTAATTCACTTGTATTTATGTATTGATCTATCAAAGTGGTCAATACACAACTGTTCCTTTGAATGTTTCAATATTTAAGAAAACAAATTTTTCATGTGATTTCATGTTTTGTGTTTTCTCATATATTGTTTTTACGTCAAAAGTTTGCACTCAAGTATAGCTAAAAGTTGAGGTTGAACTCATCATTATATACAGTGTATGAATGATCATTCGCTAACATTAAAATATAATCGAATTTAATTGATAGATTAGACACATGCATATATATCGTTGCACTCCTTTTTTTTATATATTAAATTTTAATTTCTGGCCGCTGGCAACTTTTTTTTTTTTTTTTATAATAATACAACATTAATTTAAACTCAAACCCCCTTAAACCCATCTCCTACCAACAAATGTGCCCCCACGGTGGCTTGAACCCAGGCCACTACCGCTCATAGGCCAAGCACTTACCACTGGACCGAATCATTTAACTTTTATTGATTATTGAACCTCTCTTATTAGGCTAGCTGAAGGTATTAATTAAGATAATGATAATAATTAAAAGAGAAGAACAATATATGATGTTTAAATTATTTAATGAATAGATTGGGATAATATATGGACAATAAATGGGTCCGATAATAGCTTTTTCTTGCTGGTTCGATGTTGTTTTCTTTGTTTCTACTCGTTTCATGGCCTCCTCTAGTTGTTTATGTCACCTAACAACGATAAATCATAATTGAAGTTTTAACGTGCTACACAAGTATGCTTTAACAATAGGTGAATTTATAGGAATATCCTTTAAGTTTTTTTCGAAATTATCAATTTACATGTTTAATTATTTATACATCATTCTCATACAGTAATACTATAATCAAGTAATAATTTGGAGTGGCTACAAATAATTAGTACTTGTTTATATTAATTTTTTAAAAAGTATATTAAAAATAATTACTTGTCTAAAAGAACAATGTTTCTGTTCTTAAAAAAAAAAAAATCCATGTTTCTTTTCTGGAAATGATAATAGTTACAAATCAATAAAATGACCTTTATTTAAGAAAGAGATAAAAAATTAAATATGAGGGAGCATTAAAGATGTCCAATGAAATAGAGAGAAATTAACATCACATGCAAAACTAAATGAGATTGAAAACACCTATGAAACACTTAAAAAAAATAGCTAATGAGATAATGATTGTGATATTGACTCACTAAACAATATGATGTTCTCATATGGAACTCCATAATAAAATTATGTCATACAATTTAAAACGACTAATAGACACTGATGATTACGTTTGGGCTTGAAAATGGGCCACTTTAAACAAATGTCATGATGATTTGCAAGAGAACCGACCATAGAGGATGTTGAATATTGATAATGAAGATAGACCAAAATTCATGAAGGTAGACAATGACACAAATGGATAGAGCAACTATGACAGTTGAATAGAGATGTATCGCACTTGTGATCAGATTGATGCAAGACAATAATGGATAACGTTAAAATTCACGTTGACTGATCATAAAGACTGACCGAAAAAAAGAATCTAAAGAGGGAGTTGCAATTGATTCATTAACGAAAGACCATGACATTTATGAAAGGAACAATTGTAGTAGTTGAACAAATATGAATCACTCTCTATGGTTCGATTAATATAAGGAAGTGAAAAATGAACTTCCGAAAACATTACATATTTTTATTTTATATCGATATTTCACTTTTTAAAAACTAAATCAACCATAATTTATTTATACAGAACATTTAAAGCAGACAACCCAAATACAGGGTTTTGGTCTTTACCTTGACAAAAGAAAAATACACTAAATCAATAAGAAACTATGCATCACAAAACTATACAAAGGTAATATTTTAATATCAATGAATAAGAAAATCACGAAGGTTCTCATATGGGCCAAAAAGAAAGCCCAAATTATAAATGTTTGAATTGATCCAGTCCAGTAGCCATTGAATTTCGGCCCATTGGTTCGCACCCACCACCGTCTCCGCTACACTCCGCGAGCTGCGGTGCCTGTAAATTTTCTTATGGTTTATCAGATTTGTTTCTAGGGTTTTACTTTTTGTAGCGAGAGCGAAGCAAAATTCATATCGAAAATGTTGAGACTGAAGCGGTTGGTTCATCACGTTAACTCAATTTCACCTGCAATACCAAGTCGTCGAATCGTTACTCATGAACAAGACAAGCTCGTCTCTCTTCTTTCGCCACACTTCGCACAATGGTCGCCCAATCGATCCTTCTTCGACTATTACGGGGTATCTTCGTAATGTTTCTATGTTCTGTTTGGTTGCTGAGAAAGTTACCATTAACATTTTGATTCATTATTTGATTGTTATATTTTCTCAACTGCCAAACAGTGTTGATGATGGCTCATAATTTGAGTATATATTTTTGTTACAGTTGCCAAGCAAAGCGAAAAATAAGAAACAGCGATCTCGGCTGTAAGATTTTCTCATTGAGTTTTCTTGACACACTTGTGGTGTAGGAATTGAGCTCTAACTGTTGATGTTGCTGTTTAATTCTGATTGAGGACAGTGTTGATGAAATGAAAAAAGGAAGATTTGCTGACGCCATAGATTTGAAAAAACACGGCGGTAAGGTAATGTTTTCATGAAATATTTCCAAAATTGTCATATTTGTAATTTTCTTTGAAGATTAGTGTAATGGTAGTCATAAACAGTGGATCACACATAGTCTCCTATTTACTGATAATAGATCAAATTTATATTGGACATTAATTTTGACAATTCCACCACCAGTGATGCATGTTGGTAGAATTTAATTAATGAACAATGTACCAAGAATCAATTGGTGCAATGGTCAAATGTTCAGCCATTTTACCACAACCATGCTGCTGTGGCATGATCTTTTGGAAAAGCTAAAGACCTGCACAAACAGTTGATTCTCTACTAGGTATGAACTATGCTAGAGTTGCGCGTATCCAATTGTTAGAGAAGCCGTCTAGGTCAAGCTAAAATGTGGGAAAAGCAAGTTTGTGATATAAAGGATTTTAGTTTATAGATCAAGCTTCATTAGGCAACCTTCTTCAATGTCAGTTGAAGCTTGTCAATCATGTTATTTCTTCCAAAGCGTGTAAAATTTGTCTTGTGTACTTCTGCTTGCTTTTGCAGATTGCTCCGGCCAGTAAAACTATAATACCTGCATTGGAAGCTGTAAGATTTCCAGCTTTAGAAGTGACGTACTCTGATGGTAAAACACTAAAGCTGCCCATTATTTGTGACAGGAAAGCTGATAATGCTGAAAGCATGCCTAAGGCATCATTAATATGTCTTACATTCCGTGCAATGTCCCTGGTAAGTGTGTCAATATGCCATTGGTATGGCTGCTTCCGTTCATTCTGCCCATATCCAAAATTTATAATATGTCACGAGTGCACAAACAGATGATAACCCAGCATCATCGGTAGGGCTGCATGCATTTATAAATCAAGATGTGCATATTAAATCAATAACTATACACATCTTGATCTATTAAGGTTTATAAAGCATAATAACAAGCATCATAACATTTAATGATTTAAATTTGGTCTAGTAGGATATTGGTACTTGAAAATAATGAACATGTGAGGATTAATTGCCCATATTTTTGTTGTAGTTAGTTTTTCTATGTGCATCAAACTATAAAATGGTTTTTCCCAATGTAAAATTGGGTTTTACTGCATGTAGTATCTGCCCTTATACTACTAAAGTTGGGTTCAGGAAATGGTGATCTTATTTGCATAAAAATTACTCACTACCTCTGTCCCCAAATGAGTGTCATACTGTCATGGTTTTCATTTTGAGAAAAATTACGGGGAAGTTAGTTGATGTTGTACAATTTCTAATGTATCCCTATAAACATGTGTTGTAACAAACTTCAAGGATACTAACCAACTTGTTATAGGGATACTATTGATAATTCAAGTATAAATAACATTATAAAAGAGAAAAAGACCCTCATTTTGGTACATAGAGAGTATTTGATATCTGAAATTCGTCAATTGGGTTTGTAGGTCATTGTTTCTGCTATGATATATCATTCTTTTTCCATGATAGGAAATGATAAATTCTTGGTGCGTGCCGTTTCTTGACACTTTCAATGCTTCAAAAAATGTTCAGCTACATAAGGTACTATAAGTTCTTAACTCAATTTTAAATTCAGTTCAGGTTTCTTTCAATATTCAAAGACATATACTGCTGCATTCCTTTGTTGAGTTATGGACCTAGATTACCTGGATCATCATTAGTTTGAATCCTGTTATCGACCTTAAATAGTGTCTTGCAAATAATCAGTGACCTTGAAAATAAAAACTGTTCATTAGAAGATACGCAGCAGTGGTAGTCATTACATTTCTGCCCTGTCTCAACCAGCTCTGAAAACAAACAAAAAAACAACAGGAAGTGTTTATGCAATCATTTCTACAGAAAAATCCTCGCAACTCATGAATCGAATTTTGAACATCAAGGTGTCATTCGTAGACCAACCGCTCTTGTGTTGGAAACCAATAAAGAGGCTGCTTCTTTGGATGATAAGGGATTCTAATTCAGACTTAAAGAGCGGTATTATTCAGAGCCCTCTGGGTTATTCCTTCGGCGATCATTACTGGTTCAGGAAAGAACTTAAATTGGAGAACATTCTCACAGGGTAAAGAAATTTTCATTTAATAAATTTTATTTAACCTGGGTTGTTTAAGTACCCATTTGATGATATTGTCATGTTACAGGTATATATTTCTGGTTGACGAATTTGGTAGAATTAGATGGCAAGGTTCTGGACCTGCAACAGAAGAAGAGTTAGATTCCCTTGTTTCTTGCACAACACTTCTTTTGGAAGAGAAATGAGATGGAATCAGATCTCATTGAACTTGTCTTGCATGTAAAAGCATATGATGGATCCAAATCCGGTAGTGCCCTTTTCTTTTCTTCTGGTTTTTGAATAAACTAGCATTTGGATTCTCAGAACAAATTCAAGACATCATAGCTAAATAAATTTCTGCCAACTCATTCACAGGGTAAATTTATTCTACTATTTGTTGAGTTGATTGAAATTGTATTTCTGCTGTATTTTCTCTGGCAATTTGGTCATTCTTGTAATACTGTAATATATATGAGACCCATTATTGGGGCATAGATATATTTTTCATTGAGCTGTTGGTGTCGTCATTGCATGTGTGTTATACGACTGTAGTCTAATTATATGGCCGAATTATGTTTAAAGCAAATTTTAGTCAAAACAGAAAAAAAGAGCCGCTCTACCGTAGTCAATATATTATCACAATTAGTATATAGTGAATGTGGAGATAATAATACGGCGTTTGAAAGTAGATCGAACACGGATATTCAATAGTGATGAATTACGGTAGAACAAGTATAATCTAGTTGAATATGTGTTTTCATTATTCAATAGATAATGCAAGTAAGAAAAGATTGAATCATCAGGATAAAAGAAGACTGACAGTGATTCAAGAAAAATATTTGGACCAAGAATTAGATGATGCAGTTAAAATTTTCAGAGGAGAGTGATACTCATTAATAATAATTCACTCCTAAGTCTGATGTTATCATTTTACACCGATACAATATCCTATACAAAAATAAAATTAAAATAAATCCAAACATAATTATTTTGTCCATGGAGTTGCAAAACGGCCTCTTCTTAGAGCATTAGCAATCATGAGACTCAAATTGAGTCTCAATGTGTCATATCATATATTTTTGGGGACCTGCATTGCTGATGCTCTTAGTACCACATAGTCAAAGATGGGAATACATAGTCAAATACTCAGAAAGCTTTACTATAAAAAGAAAAACATCATCTGGAAGGAGCATTTAGATGTCCTAGACTACAAGCTTATGAACAAATTTTGTTTTTTAAAGGACAAATTAGTTAAAATGACGATACAAAAAGAAGCACAAGTTATACAAGACGTGATCTCTTACCACGTGCAGTCCTATCCGCCTGTGAACTGGATGATGCTTGAATTGACGTTTGAGACGATGCAATAGGCGCTGAGCTGCTAATTGGCAAGGCAAGTAAAGCATCACATTCGTCGCCATAAAGTACAGTACACTCTTTCTCATCTATCGCTTCCATGTCAATCTCTAAATTATCATCATGAATCAGATCGTCCCAGTTCTTGTACATGACCTCATAGTCTTCTCTGTATCTTGTCAATAATCGATGATTGTAATGAACATACACCAAAGAATCTGCACGACCTGCATTCATTTTGTTCCTCTTCGCGTTATGGATATAGTCATAGGTTGCCAATTCTCTTCCTGCACATGTGATGTTAACACTTTGGGACAACACTTTGATTGCCAAACTATACAGCTCCGGAGAACTTGCACCATATAAATGCCACCATGACAAGGCAGACATTGTTTCTCTGTCTTTTATTGCTTGAGGCCGAGCGTAGAAACCTCTATTGCTGATGAAATCACTCAGCTGCTGTCGAACTACTGAGGCTTCCTTTAAGTCCCTCACAAGTCTATCCACGGCATCTAAGTAAATCTTGTGAATATCAGGATCAGCGTGAGGTTTCTTTCTTTTCTCTCCATTTGGTGCAAGAATTGTTAACCAACATTCTGAATAATAGTACGGAGTTAGCACGTATGCGAGAGCATGCAGAGGTAAATCCATCTTCTCCCACCGTCTAGCAATAAGGTTTTCGATAATATGACATAAGTCCGCATTATTTGACAAAGCTCCTCTAACATGTCCCAACATATCATCCATCCTCTGATAAAGTTCTCCAATGCAAGCTTGATCCAAATCACAATAGCGGATCACATCCCATATTGGTTTCATAAATGTCAATATGATTTTCAATTTCTTCCAGAAGTCATCATCCAAAGCGGTTTGCTTCACCTCTTCATGGTCTATACTTGATTTTGATCCACCTTTCTTCAGCTTCTCCCATTCCTCACTTAAAACAAGGCTGATTAAGGCATTTTTCACCCGCAGAATACGGTCTAGTACAACAAAATGCTCTCCATATTTTCTCTTCTTAATTTGTAAGACATCTAGCTCAGGAAATGTTCGAAATATATACAATGATGAAGGATGTCTTTTAATATACTTCACGATTCCCTTTGCCTGGCTATAACACTTCACAACAAAAGCCAAACCTTTGTTTATCGACTTCACGATGTCTTTCAACAAGAGGCTAAGAGTATGACCCAAGCATGCGGACCAAAAGATATGAGGATATGCCGTTTCAATGATTTTACCAGCAGCCTTACAAGCAGATGTATTATCAGTCAAGATTTGCACAACACTATAGGCACCTACTGATTCAATAGCCTTTAACAACGATTCAGCAATGAATTCACCACAAAAGTCATCTCTGGAACAATCAATACCACTAATAAGCATTGCCCTACCTTCTGAAACAGCCATTACTTTAACAAATGATTCCTTGTTACCATCATCTACCCAACCATCTGAGACAACTGAAACTCCATACGTTGGCCATTGTTGCTTCATTGAGATCAATGCTTGATCAACTTTGGTTTTCTCCTTGTCTAGAAGTGTTGTCTTGATCTTCTCTGAGCTGGGGGCCTCGTATCCTTTGGGTGCTTCACTTATAGCTCTCACCATATCAAACCAAAATGGGGACTTCGCTACATTAAAAGGTATGCCATTGCCATAGAAAAAACGTGCAATGGTACCATCTATTTCATCTTTTGATGATATTCTGTACGTATCACTAATGTCCTTCCCTTTATCCGTAGATACAGAGGAAGCTGCCAATGCAATACCTGGAATAGTTCTACGCATGCTACTTCCAAAAATCCTTTTAGCATCATCGTCTTCCCTTCTCATTTTCTCCCTCTGGTCCCTTTTGACTTTTGAGCATAAGGCCACTCCTTGAGATTTCTGTCCTGGCAACAACCCAATCAAGTGTGCCCTGATACGAGAGTATGTGCCCGTATAAGGTTCTGATTTGCACCCAAAATTGCAAATCCACTTGCATGAACTGTTATCCTTCCTATCACCAACCATAGTTACATATCTTTTGAGTGGGGTAGCAGTCAGCTCTCTATTCTCATCCTCGTTGTCTTCATTTTTAGCAATGCCATTCATTACTGACTCTGAACCTTCTTCATTGCGCTCATCCATCCTAGCCCTGAAACAATGAAACCGGCAAAACCGATGAAACCTAAGTTTTGTAGTTTCATAGTTAAAATTCAAAACTGTGATAGAATTGAAATCTTTATGATGAAGAGAAAAAAGACAAATCCGATGAAAGTGCACTCCCACAAATCTAGCAAGAACATCATTTATAGAAATAAAATGAAGAGAGCTCTTAAAAATTGTATCATCGAGTTGATGTGGGTTTGGAGCGGACAAAACTAAATAGTTATTCATTAAAGGAAATAAATTTATCCCTCCAGGAAACTTTTCGCAGATTATAGCCTAGCTTGATAGGTCATCACTCCTCTCCCTCTACTCTAGCTTTCTCTTTTATCTCAGTATACAACATATACTGTCACCATGACAAGCACGATATAGCAGGTAAAGGCAATCAGTATATAAAGTAGTAAATCAAAAACTGAATTAAATCCAGGAGGTGGCAGAATATGTGATTCACCATATCACATTCGTTTAACCGTTAATAATGTCAACAGAGGGAAATTCGAAGCCAGCAATCCAAAGAGGCAAAGAACAATAATCTTCAGTCTCAAGACACATAATGTGTGACCAACAAATTAAGTGCACACACATAAGAAATATTAACAATTGATCCAATACCCCAAATTCCTCATAAATCTAACAAAAATACACTTGATAAAAAAAAGTTGCAGTAATTAACTTTCAACAGAAAACTAAATAAGAAGTGAGTTGTGGTGATTGAAGACCAAGACACATAAATGACATAAAAATTAACCATTTTTTCATCATCCACCCAGCTCAATCACAACATGGGATCTCTCGAAGAGCCCCTAAAGGCCTAAATTTAACTTTAAAAAAATGTGAATCTTCATTTCCTCAAACTTTCTAAGCAGCCAAACAGACCAATCGATGGAAATTGAGGCTTACAATAAAGGGAAATTCAGCAAAAATCATTTGCTTGGAACAGAAAGATTGCTTACTCGCAGTAGGTGAATGTCCAAACGATGCAGCTTCAGCCTCGACAACAGAGGTTTTGGTACGAGGAGAAGAATGTTGAAGAGGTCCTGTAAGAACCGGGGACGATCTGAATACGTTTCGATTACGTTCTCAAAATATTATTTACGTCTACATTCAGAAATGAGAAAGCGAACCTAAAACGGCATGAGAGCTTGGGCTCTTCAGGCCCATATACAATAATTTGGGCTCATGTTCATTACACTTTAATACTCAGTAGTAATCTTAGCGGCCCATAATACAGATCCTGCCTGCATTTGTGGGACTACCTTAATTCTTATTAATCTTGGCGGCGTTTATATGATAATCACTTTATTAGAAGGATAAGTTTACTTGAATGACGAAAACACGACACGTAGGACCCGAGCATCATGTCAGTCCTGTCTCACCACGAAAAACATACCACACCAAATCAACTTTTGGATCATGGCCCATGAACTTGCTCTCGGACCTGAGTCCTACTAATGTCGATCGAATTGAGGTGTGCAGGTTAATAATGGCTTGTGCACAAGTCATTTCATTCATGTCCTCAATGAATCAACTCGACTCAAGGTCCAAGACGTTGTTTGTACTTGTTTTTGCGAATTTTATCTTATTTAAGATTCATCAGTTTCAATTTTTTTTTTTTTCAAAATTATTTCACAATTGAAGATTAGTTTCG
>JAYMTE010002660.1:0-10864 GCA_036897545.1 Pelargonium fulgidum
CTCTGACGCATTCAAATTCGCTCGAATTTTGTATTTGGATTGTCATTGTATCATTTTGTGTGAAGATTTTTTTTGCATTGTTTGTTTGTTGGATTTTGTATTTGATGATGATCAGATAAGCCATGTTATATTGAAAAAAGAGTCGTGCTCATTTCTCCTCTCCCTCTCTTGCACTATTCAAGGCTAATTTGATCATTTGTTTAACTCCACTGAAACTATTAGACCAATTTTGATCTAGTAGCTGTACTAGAGTTTTTACTAGAGAAAAACACCGTTCTTCTCCGTGAAGTCAGTTTTTAGTCTTTTTCTTCCAAACATCAGAGATCCTAAGTGGCACTTGGTGTCTTACCGAAATAATAATATGTCACCTCCGTTAAGGAGCTTGTTGAGTAAACAAACAAGAACTTAATGTTGACCCCAGTTATGACATTTTTGGCATAGAAAAACTTCATAATTGTAACAATTCAAAAGATGATATGGATATTCATCCTCCTCTAATACCAAACAGTTAACATGTGATTCAAAAACAATCAGTTACACTTCAATTGTCCTCTTCTCCAACAGAAATCTCCTACTGCTACAAATCTTAAAACAAATTAGATGGAAAATCTTTTGATGCTCCCATTTTTTATCTCCACGCTAACTTGTCACAACAAGTTCCTCACAAAGTGCCCACTTACTTCCCTACAACTCATCCTGCAACCAAAACACATCACAAGAGGTGATCACCAAATGAAACCATCAAGTTTATTTGCTTATATTGGTAATTAGTTAAGCAAGAGAAACTTACATGTACATCATCATCACTCTCGTCTTTTGTGTCGGTATCAGTATCTTCCGCATCTGCTTCTGCATCGGCATCATCTCCATCCTCAACATCAGAATCAACAGGGTCATCCTTTGTTTCCTCAGCCTCTCTCGTTTTCTCTGCCTCCTCAAATGCTGCCTTCTCAGCCTGCAAGACCAATTAATCCTAATCAATATTAAGCAAAAGCAAAACGCTGAGACAAGACCTTCAAAGGGAAAAGTGGCATACATCCTTGTTCTTTCCCCATGTTTCTTCAGCCAAGTTCTTGGCATATTCAGGATCATCACAAATCAATACATTGTCAAACATGGTACCTGATTTCACCTGATACATTCAACACTTGTCTAATTAGAAACTCAAACCTGCAAAGACAACATTACTTAACTACAGAATCAGGAGATTACCTGCCACAATTCAATGCCAACATACTTCAACTTGGGGAAAACATAGATTTCTGGGTCATCCTTGAAATCTGTAAATTATGATGGATAGTTAGCAACCGTAATAGATTCGTTACTAAAAGAACTAGTGCACTACAAACTTCAATGAAAAGTCAGATCTTGCATAATATTGTAAAAGTACCTGGGTTGTCAATCATTGGTGCCTTCCACTTTCCCTGGTAGTTAGGGTTCTTAATTTTCTGTGAAGAAACATAACTTCATTACAAAAATGGGGGACCATAATAACAGGAAATGCACCAAGAATAAAATTTCACAAACCTTTTGCTTCCATGGGCCCTTGTACTCAGGGTTGGCAATGGTTGGAGCTGTCCATTCACCATCTTCCTCATCATCCCAATCCTCAGGCTATTATTAAGTATAAAAATCAGTCACTAAATGGCTCACATAACAAAGTTAATTAAAGTTAAAAAATTAAATAAAATTGAGAAGCCAAACCTTTTTGGCTTCAGTATCAGGAATCTCAGCTGGGATGTCATCATATCCCTACATAATGAAAAAATATTCAGTCTAAATACACATTTCCAGACACTTAATCAAACAAACTTCAGTAGTAAGCCAATTCATAGTTCATACCTCTGGCTTCTTATCTTCAGGATCAGGAATGTACTCCTTGTCATCCCAGTCTTCTGGCTGTATCATTATGTAATTTTGGTCAATAGTGACGCCCAATGCAAAAATAAAAAATAAAATAAGATTAAAAACATAGGGTTATGCAAATAACCATGAGATAGCTCATGCGCTGGTAATTACCTTTTTGGCTTCAGGATCTTTAATTTTCTTGGGTGGGAGAAGATCCCAGTCAGCGTAGAGACTACCAGTTTGTTTCTCCACATTGTCAATAAGGATGCTGTAGGTAGCATCAGGGCGAAGGATGAATGTATAAACATGAGTAAGTTGGTCAGTCTCACAGGGAACATCCTTCTTGATCAAGTGATTCGTTTCATTGTAGTTCAGAATGGCATGCACTTTCTTGGTGCTGTAGCCACAAATATCTGGGCCAAACATGATGCTGCAACCAACATATAACAATTTTCAGGACAGACCATACCTTTAAAGCATACTGCTTATAGGACATAATATTTCACCTGTATGGGGTATCACCACCGAATTTTTTCTGGTCAACCTCACCACTGAGCAACTTCATGTACCCACCACCACAGTCAAGTTTCTGTTCATGTTTGACATCAAACTGGAAGACTAGAGTCTTATCCTTGTTGCTGAATTCTGGAAACTCAGCCGAGATAGCATAGAATCTGTAGTCTTCACTTGTTTGTATACCTATTTTGGTACAACAAATTGAAGGTTTTAGAAATGCGGGGATTGTGACCAACAATCAAGACAGAAATAAATTTTGTATGGTTCATCAGAATTTAGATGACGCAAAAAGAGCTAATGCAACAAGTTGAGGAGACACTAGAGTTGAAAAGGTACCTTTATCATTGGGATTTCCATTCCATTTACCAGAGGTGTAGTTCCACTCTCCAGCCATGTTATCATCTCTCTTCCAGTCAGATTTAACCCACCTGCTTTCCCATCCATCTAAATTTCCCAATGTGGAAGCACATTAATACAATGCAAAGTAATAAAAGTAGCATTTAGTAAAAATAGAAGACTCCGAAGTTTAATTGAGAATCAATTGAGCTCTTTAACTCGTATTTTTTACTCCCCAGTATACTTCCCAGAAAAAAAAAGGACTGACAACTTTCTTTTTCAACTGAGTATGAAAAGGGAATACCAGTCTCCTAGAAGTAGAAACTTTTTTCTGAATCTTCGGCTAAATATTTTTACTAGGCACAATCAATATTTAAATTGAGGACAAGTAAGATTCCAGCCACACTTAAGGTTGACAAGTTTAAGAATTTATGAACACCAAATTACCTAATTAGTCAACATCACAAAATCAGTGTTGACAGACTATCATGGAGCACATGCTGATGCCTGAAGACTAGTCAAACAAAACAAATAGAATCCAAGTAAATCTAACAGAAAACAACCTGTACGGAACTCGGCCACACTATTAATTGTACTCTACACTACTGTCTAATCAAAACCATCAGAATTGGTAGATCACTAGAAACTAAATTGGTTGATCACTAAACCTATCCTCCTAAATAGGATATAGAACTGTATAATCTCCAAACTCGTCTGCGTACTAAAGACTTCCATAGAAAATCATATACATGTTACAGATCATGATCAATTGAACGGTAAGACTAGATAACACTGATTCCATCCGCCCAAAGATCAATTAACTACAGATCCACCAATCATTATCATATTTCAAGCATTACATATAATTCAACCGAAGTACTGATCCGAAATTAGATCAGATCGGGGATCAAAAACAAGCTCATCACACCAAAATTCAACACATTCAGTCAAAACCTGCTGAAAATGCGAGCGAAATCCAAAACACAGGCAATCGCAATACGATTCAAAGACAGGAAATGTGATCCCATAACGGAGTAAACGAAAATGAGCTGACAAATTCTGAACGAAAGATTGAGAAAACAGTGCGCACATACCTTCGAAGCGCTCTTCGAAGAAGACAGCAGCAGAGGCAATCGCGACTAGAGAGAGGAGGGTGAGAGGGAGGAGGAGATTAGGGTTTGGTCGCAGAGCAGCCATAGCGCCAAGGAGAGAAGCGAAGTTTCTAGAGTGTAGAGTGAGATGTGAAGTGAGGTTTGGGTACTATATATTGGTCTTCTTCATCGATTTTTACGGTAAAGTAAATTTTGGTCATTAACTCGGGTGAATATCCTACGTGGATGAAGGGAGGTTACGTGGACGAATGGTACGGTGACATCTCCGAGATGCTTGTCACGGAGCTGACGTGGCGAGTCAGGATTGGAAAATACACGAAGCTAAGAGGTTTATTGCGAACTTAACACGTGGCAGTAGCTGTTGTATATTACGAAATTGACCTCTGGGAGCTGTTGATGGCAGGTTTAGTAGTGCGGGCCCTACTTGGAGTAGACAAATATAGACCCACATCTTTCTAAACTTGTTAAAGGAACCCCAACAAAATAGTTTTCATTTTTTTCCACACCCTGCAATAGGGTTGTATCCATAATCCAATATCTCACTAGTCACTGCACTTGATTTTTGGATTTTATTATTTTAATTCACTAAATATTTTTTTTATATAGCAAAACGGTAAGTAAACGATCCAAATGTGACTATTTTTATCTCTAAATTTATTTTGCTGCATTAGTTTATTATTTCAATTATCTTGTCAAACTCATTCTGTGCCGTTATTTATTTTTGTTAATGGTGTTGACAATGATGCATAAGTAAAAATATATATATTTACTAACTTATTTTATTTTATTTAAATAAAATGTATGCAATTATTTTGATAAGATAAAAATATGTTTTTTTTATTAATTGCACTTTTGTCATGACTATATATTAATTCAAATTCATTTATTATCAATATCATTTCAACTAAATTGAAGAAAAATAATGGCAATTAAGCTAGTAAACTTTTGAAAAAGAGTAAACTAGCACAAACTTATCTCAAAGAACACAATAATTAAGTTTTGACATTTGAAAGACGTTTATAATTTTTCCTATTATGTCTAAAAGAATTCTAACAAATTTAAAATTTCATAGGTAAATGTTGAAATTCAGCCCATTGTAAATGAAGACACATCACACGTATTTTGACACGTTCAATTTTAGTCCCAAAACAAATGAAATGATACATTGCATTTTTTTTAGTTTTCATAAACTTGCCAAGGACAAGCTGAAATGAAACCTGTTGCCCAAAACAGTTGTGTGAAATTTTTCCAAAACCTTTTTGGGGGTAACTGTAGCTTTTTTTATTTAAAAGAAGAAAGACAAGTAAATGGGGGTGGGCACTAACTCCATAGCAAAAGATAAGTTTGGTTATAGCTATGCAATTAAAAGTGGGCCGGCAATGGCAATGCTATTGTTTATTCATTTCCTTTCAGCTTTGCATAACTTGTTCCCAATGCTGAATGTGGAAGCCAAGACAAATCAAAACTATTTTCCAAGTTTCAGCATGCCATTTCAAATTTCAATACACTCCAATTTATCGATAAAAATTATAAGCTATTTTAAAATAATAAGACACACAAAATAGTTTCAAGAACTGTAACATACAACGATTAAACGACGTGACATACTTCAGTTGTAATGTCAGAGTATAAATTTTGAAGCACACATTTTTATTTTATAAGAATTCACAGTACTTTAAAAATATAATTACAAATATAAATTATTCAGAGGAGAAATGATGAAAGTAAGAAAAATACATTAGATGATTGCTTGCATTACAAGAGTGTCAAGAGGAAGTGTGATGTTATCATTAATTTGTGTGATGTTATCATTAATTTGTGTGTGGGACAGTTTATTTTTGTAAAGCATGAGTTTTCAACCTAAAATCTCCATTTCATAATTTAAGGTGTTGGTGCAAGTGCAAGACATGAGGCACTATGGAACAACTAATTTATTTGCAGTAAAATAAACAATCTGCGCAGGTTAAGATACAGCTCATTTGTTTTTTTTGCACATTCTAAACATATACATGACAAGCGAGTCCAAGATCAACATTACTTCTCCACCACATCCGTGAAAGTATTTACTAGAATCAAACTTGTTGGTCTTCGTTTAACGCGCACTTTCAAAGCAACTTGAACAGCAAGCCTCCATGAGCTGCAAAGAACGGAGCAAACACCAATGACTCCACCGCCATGAGCTTGATGAGAATGTTCAACGAAGGACCCGATGTGTCCTTCAGAGGATCCCCAATTGTGTCCCCTATTACAGCCGCCTTGTGCGGGTCTGATCCCTTCGGACCAAGTGACTTAGCATGTTCCGAAACACCAGCCTGCACAAAATTAAATCACATTGAACTTAACACTAACAGTCCAAGGTAAAGCAGCTAGAGCGTAAATGACACAAATGTATTAATTACCTCTATGTACTTCTTCGCGTTATCCCAAGCCCCACCCGTGTTTGAAGCTGAAATAGCAACCTACATACAAGAAAACGAGACAATGACTAGAAGTATAAAACTAGACTACAATGAGAAGAAAACGAGCGTGAATATATACCTGCACGCCGGAGACAAGCGAACCGGCGAGGACTCCGGAGAGAGTTTCTACTCCAAATAAGGTTCCAGCGATAAGAGGAGTGAGCATAACCAAAGCACCAGGAGGGATCATCTCTCTCAGCGAAGCATCAGTTGAGATCTTGACACAGTTTGCATAATCGGGTTTCGCGGTCCCTTCCATTAGCCCCGGGATAGTGTTGAACTGTCTACGCACTTCTTCCACCATTTTAAGGGCTGCACTTCCCACACTCTTCATTGTCATGGCCGAAAACCAGTAGGGAAGCATAGCCCCGACGAGCAACCCGATAAAAACCTTGGGGGTCAGCACATCAACGGAGCTGATCCCGGCCCTGCTCACAAAGGCCCCGAAGAGGGCTAAAGAAACCAGAGCAGCTGATCCAATGGCAAAGCCCTGAATTGCATTTTTTGCATTGGTTTAAGCCTTTAAGAACATAAATGTGCATAGCTAGCTCACAACAAATATCAAGAAACTAACAAGTACCTTGCCAATGGCAGCAGTTGTATTCCCTGCGGCGTCTAAAGCATCTGTTCTCTCGCGTATCTTGTGGCTCATTCCGGCCATCTCTGCAATTCCTCCGGCATTGTCGCTTATAGGTCCATAAGCATCTATGGCGAGGCCAGTGGCGATAGTACTCAGCATTCCTAAAGCCGACATTGCGATTCCATACATTGCAGCTAAGCTGAAGCTGACATAGATAGCAACAGCTATGGCAAATATGGGAACAATAACAGATTTGTATCCTAGAGCCAACCCGAAAATCACATTCGTCGCAGCACCAGTCCTGCAAGAATCTGCCACATCCTGGACCGGACTGCACAATTCGAACATAGGTATCAAAAGATGACACTAAAATACACAGATATCAGTACATCATATGATTAACTCACCTGTACGCATTGCTGGTATAATATTCTGTTATGTACCCTATAACGAGTCCGGCCCATAAGCCAATTGTAACACAGAAGAAAAGGTGCCTACAGAGAAGGTACTTGTTATATATTTGTATCAGTAACATGAAATGTGATGTAATTGGAGTTCTTGTGAGCAATAGTACCAGTTCTTTACGGCTTTTTCAGCCCCGAAACTGAAGAGAGTGAACTCTGATGGTAAAGCAAAGAAGGTGACCATGCCAATCCCAGCAGTCATGAGGACTGTTGAGATGAGAAGCTGGCGCTTCAAGGACGGTTCGATTTCACTGACTTCCTTGATCTCGAAAAGATCAGTTGCGAAAAGTGTGGTGATCAAGCAAACCACAATCCCCATGGAGCTTATGATCAGAGGATAGGACATGGCAGTGAGGTTGTGAGTGATACCAAAGGATGAGATTGATGCAACGAAGAGTGCCGCGCAAGTTGCTTCAGCGTAAGATCCAAATAAGTCAGAGCCCATCCCAGCAATGTCTCCAACATTGTCACCAACATTGTCTGCAATAACCTGCATAAATATAGTACCATACCAGAAATTAGCATATGAGATCTTAGTTCGATTTGTAAACATGGATTCAATAAAATCAATAAAAGAGAGTTACTGCTGGATTTCGCGGATCATCTTCAGGGATGTTTCTTTCAACTTTTCCAACAAGGTCAGCACCAACATCAGCTGCTTTAGTGTATATACCTCCTCCAACTCTCCCAAAGAGTGCCATGGAAGATCCTCCAAGGCCATAACCAGTTATTGACTCGTAAAGTCCCTCCCAATCGTCCCCGTAGTAGAGTTTAAACACATTGATGGAAATGAATAGCACCAAAAGCCCATTAGCTGCAAGAAGGAATCCCATCACAGCACCGGAGCGAAAAGCTGTGATAAAGGCCTTCCCAACGCCCTTTCTAGCTTCTAGAGTTGTTCTTGCATTGGCATAGGTTGCAATCTTCATCCCTAGAAAACCCGAGAGGACTGAAGTGAAACCACCGAGCAAGAAGGCGATTGTGCTAAAGAAAGCATTGGCCAAGGCGGGTTTACAGAGGTTTCCCGGGTTGTATGTGCAAGGTTCGCTTTTGGTGCTGAATCCCTTAACTGAACCAAGGAAGAGGAAGATGATGGCACCAAAGACGCCCATGAAAATGCCTAGGTACTTGTACTCAGTGAACAGAAATGAGGTTGCCCCTACAAATCATAGGTGAAATTAGATACTTAAGTTGCATAATTAATATTGTGATATTGATAATAAAAAGAAAGAAGATTATGCACTTAAAGTGTATGTACTTGTCAGATGAATTTAGCTAATCACAAAACAATCTATTGAATATGACACATAATCGAGGAAAATAGATGAATATGCTGACAGTAGCATGATCTTCGAACTCGATAAATGATTCTTTTATATATTAACATAGATCTTGTATGTGTACAAGAAACCCAAATTGCATAGAAACTGAATACTGATCAAAATTTTGCAACTAATAAAGAAAGTTAAGAAGCAAAGAAAAGAGAACAGAAAGGAAAACAGAGTTTATAAACAACAGCAGCAACAGACAAGATCAAACATAATATATAATTTAGTTTTCTGTACAACAAAAAGGAAAAGAAAAGAAAAAAAACTCAGCAATAGCATAGAGTTCATCACTATTAGACACTCATTTTCATAGTACAAACAAAATAGCTATAAGAACCCATTTGTAGGGTCTACAAGTGTAAGATAGCTCACCAACAGAGATGGCATTTTGAATTTCAGCACACTTGATGACAGATTCAAGATTGTCAACACCCTCCTCTTCTTCTTCAATCAGCTTCTCAGTGTAGCCATTGTTGGCACCAGAGTCATCTGAAACCTTCACTCTCGAGACCAAGAACCACTGAAGCAAGGCAAACCCAATACCAATCAGAGCAGATGCTGGTATTAGAGCTTGTGTGAGGGTCTCACTCAAGACACCCATTTCAATAAACTCAAACTAAAATCAAGTTCTTGTGTTCTTGATCACTTTCTTTTTCTATTTAGCAACTTCAGCAAAAGAAAAATAGAAAGTGGGATCTTTATGTGGATTTATGTGAACTGAGTGAGAGAGATTCTGATTAAAACATCTGCATGGCCATTGGAGCATGCAAAACTGGTTGGTTTGATTGACAGATGGGAGGGAGATTCTGTAACCTTGAAGAAAGGCCAGTTGGTTTGATTAATAGATACAGGTCTTTGTCTCTTTAAACAAGATTTTTTTCTTTTGTATATGCAATGCAGTGGGCTCTGTAGTAATTTAAAGTTGCTTGTTTGAACACACTTTTGTTGTTGGTGTAGGTAGGCAGATTTTGGATAGGGTTTTTGGCCAAACCAGCATTACCAGGCAAAAGATAAACATGGACAAAAAGTTACTAGTATTTATGTTAACAACTCCCACTTGTGATTTGATCAAGATAATGACCAATTTATGAGTTAGGTTAAAATGTCTCTGCACCTTTTTTGTCCTTGATGTTAAATCATAAGCAGTGAAGTTGCTATTTCCTATTTCTAATTAACAGAATCGCATGTTAACACACGCACACATGTGTGTATATATATATATATATATATTTCAATACGAGTAACGCTATTCGTCCCAAAATTGTATAAAATATTTTGTACGACTTTTGATATGAATAACATAAGTTGAAATGAATACATAGTTTATTCATTGATTTTAACTCTCTTTTTCCCGATATATGTTTGAAAGTTTCTATGGGTGAGGGTGGTTTTTTATTTTTTATTTTTTTATTTTTTTTTTTTCCTGTTGAGTTAAAATTTTTAAGAGTCTAAGTCATAACTTGGCTATCAAGGTAATCAGCACCCAACTAGCAATATTAATATTTACTAATTCTATCAACCATTCCCAAATCAGTATAATATATGTCCACATGAGCTATGGATTCAACTATTGTGAAATAAAAATTCCATTTTTGTTTAATTAATCAATAATTTTATATAGATGAGCAAGACCATTCTTATTTTTCCTCTTATCAGGTTATTGAAAATAAAAATGGCAAGACCTTGACCCTCTGATTTGTGAGTTTGTGGTGGAGTGATGGAGATGGACCATCCTTTGTAATTCAAAACCAGTGGCAAAAATATAAAGTAATAAAAGGAAAAATCATGGAAGGTGGTGAAACAGAGAAACAATGGATCAATACAGTGCACAGAGTCAAATTAAAACCTTGAACTGGCACTTTATTCTTTATTAATTTTAACATTGAAGAACAAAACTCTGGTATTTATAATGTCAACTAAGCTTTTACAATTACAGATATGATCATATGAAGGTAACACAAATATTATTATCTTTAATGTTGGAAAAAGAAACAGAATCACTTTTCTCAGTGGTCTTTCTCTTAAACACGAAGTAATCAACCACAAATCCACAATATAACTAAATTATCTATCATTAATCAAGATAACATCCACACGCCATCTTCAATTCTTCTTTTACACGCTTAGATTTGTATCTACAAATTCCACATGTATTACTTTGATTAAACTAACTTGTACAAGTAACATATATAATTAAACAAAGACTAGTTGAATATCAGTG
>JAYMTE010002661.1:0-10862 GCA_036897545.1 Pelargonium fulgidum
CAGTTATTTACCAAACATAATTAACTTAAAGGAACACCAACTTTCAGTTCCGTTAAGTTTTCATCACCTACTTATCGATAAACTTACCGACATGAAGTTGAGTTAACAAACAAGACTTTAGAGTAGTTCATATGATTTGTGGTGGCAGCATTTATTTGTAGTGCCAAAAGTGCAAAGAAAAAGAAAAACAAGGCATCAGATCTGATCTCATCACCAAACTCCTTAATAAAGAAATCAAGTTAGAAATATTTGTTGCAGCCATCACCCAACCATCTTTTTTTCTTTACCAAACTTTTATTTATCTAATAATTAAAGCTTCTAACTTTACCTAATAATTAAAGCCTCTAACTTTTGGTGAATTATCATTAAAATATCACATAAAGATTGAATCAAATCTCATGTCCATGTCCTTCCTTCCTTTTAACACTAAATTATATATTTCACCCTAACTTCTCACATATCTCATGGTTATATCCAATCATTTTGAACAATTAAAATTAAATATGTCCACAGTAGATGTGACGATTGATTATCATTTATATGAGTATGAATAAAAAAAAAATTGTAATTCAATGATCATAATAAGTCAAATTTGAAGTTAAAGACTAAAGTCAAAATTTCATAAACTTAAAAAACAAAACCATAAAACTTAATAATAACGTGTCAAATTTGCTAATGCGACCGGTTGACTACTTGCTATAACCAGTTACAAAAAAAAATTAGTACTCCAAAAGATAAAACAATTACCACGTAAAGACAAATTTTGTGAGTAGATAAAATTATTTAACCCAACCAAAAACCAAAAGTCTCTAGTCAAACAAAAATAAATAAAAAAAGTAAATATTTTTATATTTAGTGTTGAGGTGTTGACATGTAAAAAAGTGTATAAATCAATTTTATAAATAATTAAAAATGAGTGAGTTTCAGAAAAGAAAAAAAGTGAGAACTCTGTTACTTCTCCATCTTCTTTGCCTGTCAATCGCATCCCATCACCATCACTGTCGTGTAGGAGGCTCTGAGTTCTGAGCTCCATCCAAATTTCATTTCAATTTCGCTCGCCGGCCGGCTCTCCGATCATCAGGTCTATTTCCACTCAACTTTTCATACATTTTTTCTACGAATATTCTTGCTTAAACTTTTGCTATTATTGCTGTTTATCCGATTCCCGGATCGCAAGTGCTTTTACATTCACTCACTGTTTGGCTCGCTAGAAAACGCTGGAAAATGAATGTCAATTTCGAATCTTAACAACGTCATGACGCTGAAACGGCTTAGGCGGAACTTATTATTATTTTCCTTCTATTAGGAGCAACCTAAGCGGTAGGGTTTAACAATTGGATAAAATTTACAAATTGAATAAAAACGTTTGTGTACAATTCAGTTTGGATCAATTATTTTAGAATTACTAATGATTTCATTTGCGATTTTTGTGTATTTATCATTGGCTGATTGGTTATCTCTTCATATAGAACTGGAGTGGGGTCTGGGGAGGAGTTTGGGAAATGAACTCCAGATGACGATGAAGAAGGTAAAGAGAAAGGTTGGAAAGTATGACGTCGGGCGGACCATTGGCGAAGGGAATTTCGCCAAAGTTAAGTTTGCTCAGAACACGGAGACTGGGGAGAGTGTGGCCATGAAAATCATGGCCAAAAGTACTATTCTCAAGCACAGAATGGTTGATCAGGTATGCTGATAAAATCTGTTACATGTTGAAACATGGGCGTTAGAAAATTAGGCAAATGAAAGACTTAATAAATAAAATCAAGTTTACAAGCTTTGTTGTAATACTATATTTTCTGTTGATGTTGTTTGGCTAACTTCTATGTTTCAGATTAAAAGGGAGATATCTATAATGAAGATTGTACGCCATCCTTACATAGTTAGATTGCATGAGGTACGTTAACACTCAAGTATTTGTTAGCATCGATACTATTCCCATTATCTTCATCATGTTTATGCTGTATCTTGCTAAAACTATTTTTTCTAATATTGCCAAACCTGTTGTCCCCTCACTCCAATTTTGTATTCTCTTTTTATCTGGTATTCTGTTTTTGGTCTAGGTTTTGGCCAGCCGGACAAAGATTTATATTATTCTCGAGTTTGTTACTGGAGGAGAATTGTTTGATAAAATTGTAAGGCTTCTTCTTTTCTAGTATACATGGTTAGGAAATTATGATAATACTCTACATCTCTTTTTGTTTATTTTGAATAATTAGGACTAGGATGAGCAAAATTGATTAGTTTGTATTTTTTCACTCACCAAAGTACTTTGGGCAATTAATGTCTGTTATTTTTGCATCTTGGCTTTTTTGGTGGTGCCTTTAACCTCTTTATAAAATTTCTACTGCTATTGATAGGCTGATAGCTTTTTTTAGAAAAACAAATATTTTGCTTTAGCTTATATGTGCTGTCAAACTTAACTCTAACCTAAAGGCCTAGGCAGTTAGGTGGAGGACCTAGCTAGTGCATCAAGTGCTCAAATTTTGCACACTTTCAATGTGAGATACTCCAACACGCTCTATCACATGTATACTGAACAACACACCAGGCCATGCAGGTGGATTAAGAATAGATAGGGAGGCAGCATAAATGGGCCACATAGGTCCATTACCAAACCAACTTTGAGACAATGTTAAACTTCACTCCTACTCCAAAACTTAAGCATTTAGGTAGAAGACCCAACTAGTATATCGGATGGTCTCAAACTTCAGTTTTTCATGTGAGATACTCCAACATGTGCTACATTATTTCCTCAGATATAGTTTAGGTTTGCAATATACTAAATCAAACTAATATACTATTTAGAATAAGCAACATAGTTTCATCCCAGAATATGTTTTGTGCACTGTTGACCTTGACAGGTTCACCAAGGAAGACTTCCTGAAAATGAGTGTAGACGATACTTTCAACAACTTATTGATGCTGTTGCTCATTGCCACAAAAAGGGGGTGTATCATAGAGATCTGAAGGTACAAAGCAACTGTTGATGAAACTTCCTCATTCTAGCATTAGTATCTCTTGTCTTGGTTTCTTGTTCTTGTTCTTATTGGTTCATTCCTGTTATAAATAGCCTGAGAATCTTCTCCTTGATGCTTATGGGAATTTGAAGGTGTCAGATTTTGGTCTGAGTGCCTTGCCCCAGAAGGTAAGCACTATTGCATTATGTTTGCACTATATGGCAGACTAGAAAGTCTTACATTCAGATTAACCATGCCATTTTTAACTCTCTGTTTCTTGGTTTGGAGCAGGGGGTAGATCTTCTTCACACCACATGTGGAACCCCAAATTATGTTGCTCCTGAGGTACACTTTGTCTTTTCAGAAATTTGCTGTAATCGTTTGATGTGCTTCCTCATGTTTTTTTGGTGCCTTCAAATTGTGTATACATGTCAATTATGTTTCATTTGATTTAAACCAATGAAAAGCTACTATGTTAGCAATTTAGATATTAGACTGGTAAAGATACCTTTCTTTCCAAAGTGCAAATTCTTTTGTATTAAGCATTATGTTTATTTGAATAAATCATGTTTATTGAATAAATTCTATGATATTTTTTGTCAAGTTATTAATCAGGTGGTCTTACTTTCAGTTTCTTGAAGCTATATCTTATTGGGCGATTGAGTTGTAGTATGATGCAAGCCACTGTTGAGACAGGGATTGTTTTATTTAGGCTATTTTGTGGAATCAGATAGAATGCTGAACAAGACAAAACAGTCTCATCCTTTGTTTAATTGTTTTGACATAATAGGGCGTAATCTGGAATTTACAATTTTGTCTTTATAAATTACTAAATGACATTAATATATATATTTTATTTTTTTTGTTAAAACATTTTCAGTGAAGTGTTCTTCCCTCATTCGTGTAGTTATTGAATCAGTGATCTAAAATCATTGATTGTAATGATAAGAAAAGTGTCTTTTATTATATATTGTTTATTTTCTTACACTAAGTGATTGGGAATTAGGTCCTGAGCCACCAGGGTTATGATGGAGCAGCTGCTGACTTATGGTCATGTGGAGTCATTCTCTTTGTTTTGATGGCTGGGTATCTCCCGTTTGATGAAACAGACCTTCCAGGACTATACACAAAGGTTAGGGGTCAGGATATCATCATTGAGAAATGGAAATAAATTAGATTTACTACTGTTCCACGTTTTTGCATAAAAAATTTCGGACTCCCACACTTATGCATGATTTTGTTACTTGAACTATTTTATGGTGTTGCTCAAGTAAGTAGCATAAATTTTTTTTTTTTTTTTTTGTTTTCCTTTCACCCTTTTCTTGTTGGGATATCAACTTCCTTCCAATATATGCAGTTACATTTCCTTTCACATCTTTTGATATTGTAGTCTAAGACATGCATCTCAGTTGTAGACAAGGAGAACCTCTTTCTGTTTACTAGATGTTATCATGTAGCATATTTGATTGGAGAGATTCTAATTGTTCTCTAGTGTATGTGCAGATCCATGCTGCAGACTTCTCTTGTCCTTTTTGGTTCTCTCCTGGTGCAACTACACTGATAAATAAGATACTGGATCCAAATCCTAAAACTGTGAGTATTTATTTTACGTTTGCAATATTACAATTAGAATAAGCGTCAATATGTGCAAGCCATCTAATATACATTGCATTCTTGACCTTAGTGCATCAAAATATATATACTTCTAGCAGCTTCGATCATCCAATCACTATGACTTAAATTAGCCTTGCTACCTAATAAACTATGATATTTAACTTTTGGCCCAGCGCATGAGGGTCTTACCGTTGTGGGGTTCGAGGATAGTCGTTTTGTATGCAAGCTTACTTCTCCCTTTGCTGATACTCTATTTCCTGGACCCGAACATATGACCTCAAGGTCATAAGGCAATGAACTTGACCATGGTGCCTAATTACTTTTGGCCCATTGGTTTCTGCAAATGGGGGTTTTCTTTCGTAAGAAGTTTACACATTAAGTTTGATATTTCTAAAACTCATTTTAGTGTCTCCGCCACCATCCGCTGTTGGAAAAGTCTCCGACGATTGTTGACCACCACTGTTCATCATGCACATTTTGATGTCTTGCAATTGAAGATGACATTCACTTAGTGATGCTAGCAAGTCGATGCTGCCTCTTCAAAACAAAAATGTAGTTTATGAGTCATGATATTATACACTATCCAAATAGTCACTGAGCCTCCTATCTGACCAAATTACTACCAAAAAAGTAGTTCCTAAGTCATGAGGTCACGCATTGCTATGTCAACAAAACTCTCTCATTCATATCACGCCAAGGTAACTACAATGACCGATTTTTATCCGTCTTTCATAGCAATCTCAAGGTGGCAACCTTGAGATTGAGGGGGAGTGTTAGAATGGCTGGAAATTAGGAAGTAGAAGTTTGATTAGCACATTTTAAGAGATCTTATTTAATCTAAATTGAGGTGATTCTTAGGATCTTTGATTTATGTTGATTCACTCTAAGGATTATGGTATGGGTTCATCTTTCTAGGTGACACTTATAAGATCTTAAATTTGCTTCATGGTTTTTGAAGTTCAGTTCTTTTGGTTATAGATGTCTTTATTTAAACAAGGACCTATTGCAATGAAAGTCCTCTGTAATTACACATATGTTGCGGGGGAAAAACATATGTTTTGTTCACGAGAATTGTTGCGTTTAAATATTTTATTATTGATACATTCCTTGAACAAGTTCAGTGAAGCTAGGGCATTTGTAAGGATGTGTGTAGATTTTAGTTCTTAGTATTGGCTAAATAAGCCAAGTATTTACATTCCGGTTAATGTAATTGTATTTTATTATCCTTCACTACCTGTAACTCTTTAAGTTTTTCTTTGCTAATGCAGCGTATCCGGATAGAAGGGATTAGAAAAGATTCATGGTTCCGAAAGAACTATGTGCCTGTTAGACACAGTGAAGATGAGGAAGTTAGTTTGGATGACGTTTGTGCAGTTTTTGATGACATTGAGGTCTGCTGGTCTTTCTTTTTTTGCTGTGTGGTTTACCTTATTACTTATCCAAAGAGAATTCCTTGTGGAAGCTTTTCTAGCTTTGTTGGTACATACATGAATTCTGTATCGCGACATAGAAACAAGGTGTCTAAAAAGAGACAACTCCAAACAATTGAGGCTACACCAATTTGACTCTACACATATTCTTACTTTAATATATATATATATATACACACACATACATACATATATTCTGTAACATTGTCTCTTTTTTCTTAATTTCATAATTGCATGCAAATGAGTAATAGATGCTTTCTTTCTTTTTAAAACTTGACTGACACCTAGTAATATTATTCTTATTTCAGTTATATAGGTAATTATCTTATAAGTGTCCAAACAAAGTCATGTCTTTTAGTGTAAGAACATCTAATTTCCATAGGTTAAACGTCCAATAAATATAGATCAATGAGTACAACAATTTGTGATAGCACCAATGATTTGGAACTTTGTTATGCTGTTTAAATATACCTTCGTTTATGAAGGATATAAGTATAGTAAGATGCATAATTTATATATGGGGGTTTTGATATTTTGCAGGACCAGTTTGTAGCCGAGCAGTCAGCAAATAGTGAAGGGGGTCCTTTACTTATGAATGCATTTGAGATGATAACCTTATCCCAGGGGTTGAATCTGTCAGCACTGTTTGACAGAAGACAGGTACAGTTGCTTAAACTATATTTGGTAGGGAGGATAGATATAAGGAAAGGAAGTATTGGGGAAATGAAGGAGAATAATTTTGAACGAGTTCGGTGATGAAAAGAAAACAAAAAGAATGCTTTTTTTTTTTAAACAAGGAAAATTATGGAGTAAAAATTTCTTTATCCTAAATTGTTTTTACCCTCTTATATAGGATAACAAAGTTGTGAATGAAAGGGCAATTCCTCCCTTCCTACCTTTCTTCCTACCCTAGAGGGAAAAGGAGATTTATCTCACCTTCTTTCCCATTTCCCCCCAAACCATGTTGTTTGTTTGAACAATTATGCAGCAGATATGTCTTAAATTGAAGCCATGCTCCATTTTCTTTAATTTCAACTTTTTCTTCTTTTCTTTTACACCAGAGGGGAGTGTTCAAAGAGGTTGATATATTCATTTGGTTTTATAGATATGACTAAAATTTTACCGTGCTTTTCTTTGGCAGGATTATGTAAAGCGACAAACTCGTTTTGTCTCCCGTAAACCTGCACAAGTAATACTTTCAACCATTGAAGGTGTAGCGGAATTAATGAATCTCAAGGCTCACACACATAATTACAAGGTTCAAATTGTCAGATTCACTTTAATTATGGATGTAGTACATCTGTCACTATTTTCTGTTATCTTTTTTGTCATATTCTTGATCACTGTGCTGTTCTTAATTATCTTACAAAATGTCAGTACTGACTTCAGCATTTTCTGGTTGAGATTGCATAATTCTTATTATCTTGGCTTCCTCTGCTTGCATATTAAGTATTTCATATTTGCTATCATTACATCCAAATGTGAGTTTTTGAAAACGTAATGTCAAACCTTTTTTCACTTAGAACTCATAATGTTTGTGACTTTTGAATTGCTTGTACAATTGGCTGATTACATCACATTCTGTATTTGCCAATATTCCCACTGCATCAAAAGTGTATATGTTGCTGACTCGAGTCTTATTTGACTATGATTTGCTTTCTTATTTGTGTTGAAATTAATTTATCACAGACAAGACTTGAAGGAATATCTGCAAATAGGACTGGACAGTTTGCTGTAGTCCTGGAGGTAACTTCCTGGACAGTGTCTGTAATTTCAATTTATTTGCTTATTACAGAGAAACTATGGTTCCAGTATAAGAACGGTATTTAAATTGATTTCAATTTTTGTGCAGGTTTTTGAAGTCGCGCCTTCCCTTTTCATGGTGGATGTTCGGAAGGCAGCTGGGGATACTCTTGAATATCACAAGGTTAGGTTGTACTGAAACTTGCATTTGATTTTGGCCCATTCATGCTGAAACAAACGTAGGTAATGCAAAATGATTCTAAGTTTAGGAATCATTCATTACGTGTACCGGGATAGGGTGATTATTGACTTTTCAAAACACATTTTAACACTTGGTCCCTTAGGCATTTGCTATATATAGCCGTGGACCAGACTGTCTTTATGTTGCAAAACTCATGAAACAAATTAACCGACTCGCCCAAATATAGGGCTTGCATGCTGGATAACCTATATGCTATATTCAGATCGACTTGCGAGAAAAAAGCACTAGACCATAAGTCCATAACTCATAAGTAACATGTGTAAAGTAGTTTTTAAGATCGGAATTGCAAAAAAACGAGCGAGCGACTTACTTAATTGTATATTTGTCTTATATTGTATTCTACCATGGCTAACATCTTTCTTGCGGGCTCTATTTGCAGTTCTACAAGAACTTTTGTGCTAATCTCGAAAGTATCATCTGGAAACCAACGGAAGGCATGGCGAATTCCGGTCTGCTTAGAACCATAACTTGCTGATCCGGTTCGGTGGGTGTGATGCAAGTCAGTAACTAGTCCATCCATGGAAGCTATATTCCTCTTATGTGGGCTTGCTTACTATGTATTATTAGGCATAATATCAGAAGCGCTGAATTTAATACAGTGCAAAACCTAAGGAGACTATCAGTCACTTCTTGTATCTATAGTATATATGCATCTCCAATTATGTAAGAGTAAGACAACAAACAACAAGATTGATATGGATCTTGAGGATTTTGTCATATATATCACATGTGCTATAAATAATATAGAATTGGAGATTCTTTGGTGTCATTTGCTGATCTAATCCCCTTTTAATTATTTGTCTCATTGAGCATATAATGACACAGATTCAGGCCTCTCATAGAGTAGTACAATTTCATGATGAGTAGTTAGTGAATTTTGGCCTGTTTTTAGCAACCTATCCTCTCATGTCAGAATCAACAGGTGCTCCATTATTAATCAAAGGTAAGATACTACAATAGTGATGAAAAAGTGGTCAACAAACAACACATTTAAAAACCAAAAAAAAGAAGAAAAAAAAGAAAAAAGGGTTGGGACAAGGCAATAAGTTTACAAACTGAATCCCCTGTGTGGCCAACAAGGGAGTTGACATTATTTGGAAATTAATTACAATCAAAGCACTGTTGTTCATATTTAATTCAAAACACCACATTTTCCATGGAAAAGGAGCTTCCATATCCTTCATTTCTATATATATGCACTGAAAGTACACCACAAATCACTATAGATGGAGCATCCGAATTAAGGAGAAAGAGGTAAAAACTAGGACCGAAAAGTCCAATATCTAACTTAGGCGTTGGAGAGACCTGGTTTAGCAGGAAGAGAAAGTTCTCCAAGTACCCGGGAAAGGAGTTTTTTTGGAGTAACAGATAACTAGTACAAATTAAGCTGTATATGCTGAAGAGGATCATGAACATATCTTGAACCTCCCTCATGATCACATGATATGACATGATACATACATAAATATGTATATATAGAGAGAGAGGGGCTTATGATGATGTAGTGCTGCTAGTTTTCAAGGTTGGAACAGCTTATCTCCACATTTGCACTTCCATGAGAGAAGATAATAGCTCTCTTCTCTTGATTTAGCCTTATAATCATCTTTGGTTTTGTGGTTCTGAGAAATCACCAGTGTAGCAGTGCAAGGCCTGCAAGTCAAGCACTTGTTCACACACCTTGGAGGCCTTGAACCCACTTTCATCTCCATATCCTTCAACCCCACACTAGAGTTCCATAACAAGAAAGACCCATCTGCCAAAAACACCAATATTCAAGAATCAAGAAACCAAAACAACAACACATACACATATATCAGCACCACAGTCACTGCTTTGCTGTTTTACCTGATTTTGAAGCAAATGTGAGAGAACAGATGATTATTATGAGCAAGACAGGTAATTGTGAAGCCATTATCAGCATCAATCTTGTCCTCTGGGCCAAAAGAGATCAGGAATTAAAGAAAGAGTTAATTGTTTTGGGGGCTAGAGTTTCTAAATTTGGCAATTCAATTCTAGAGCTCAAGAAAGAAGCATTTTGGTGTCTACTGATAAGTTTGAGTTATGAAGCTGAATTTATTATGGCTCCTTCTTCTCCCAACTAATTCAATGCATCTCAGCATCTGTGAGGGTCCCATGCAAAAACCCAATAAAAATATGGAATCACTCTCATCACTATTTTATTTCCTTTTAGAAGACAATACTGTAATTTTCAAATTTCACAACAACCAGTCCACTTCATCTCCTCAGTGGTGTGATTCTTGTTAATGACTGGCACTTTGTTTCATCTTTTTACTATTAACATATCAGCAAAACTTGACCTATATATCCTTTTCTTGTCAGCATTAACCATCAAGCATGCCTGATTCAACACTGTTCTTGTTTTTCTTTTTGTTTTTATTTCAAAGGATTAATTAATAAGGTCTTGCAATAAATAAAATGAATATGCTGTCATTAAAGGCAGTTATTGTCATTGATAGTCCTAAAATTCCCAATTCCATAATTAAATGTGAACATTTGGAAGTAGAAGAGAAGAGAAAACTGTTGCAGCAACCACAACAGTGGAAATTAAATGATGTGGCCTACACCTAAGAAATGTTGTGATCATCAAGGGACAAGAAAGAGAAGCCTATTTTGCCTAGGCTATTCTTTGCCCATAGCTCTATAGGGGCTAGGGGCTAGGGGCTAGTATTATCTTCTATTAATTTCTGGTCCCATTCATGTTACTATGGCAATGACCATGAAAAAGAACCAATAATAAAATAAGGATTTGAATTGGGGCATATGCACTTAATACATGTGCATTACATGTGCATTTTGTTGCAGATTCATATTGGTACCTTAACAATAGATTTTATT